>JANFCV010000086.1:0-240000 GCA_024500475.1 Phthorimaea operculella
TTAGAGCAATGCACACTTGATTTTCCGCAGTTTGGAAAGTAGATTCTTATTTCCAAACTGCGAAAAATCAAGTGTGCATTCCTCTAACTATTTTTAACTGAAGTCTGTGTATGGAACTTGGTACTTATTTAGATCTCACTTCTTTTATAGGCGAAGCATTCCAATATTATCGAACTTGGCAGCCTTTCACATTTATGTTTTGGGTGGTCGTTTTCACAGAGACGTCGACGACGAATCCATCCCGCTCGCAATACGAAGAAAGTGGGTGCCCCGCATGCTGGGCCCTCTACCGCCCATGTTTCTCCGAATCCCCCCTGGCACCGACGCCAGGATAGACCTCAGTCTCGACATGGATGACGACAAAATCGCCACCTTCCTGCAGAACGAAGAGTTCATGGCTGAACTGAGGTGGAACCAAGAATTCATGGAGGCACTGGACAGTGAGCAAGGACATAAGAAAGGCCATGACGATGAAGCAGATTTCAAGGAGAGGCTGAAAAATATGGGCAAAAGTAAGTACAACTATTATGCACCTAATTTATGAAAGTACCTATACTTGTAAAACAAAAAGACATAAGTTCCAATAGTACTAAGTCAACCTTAACCATTTAACATACTGCGCGGCCAGGCAATCTACCTATTTCTAGAAATTCCTAGCTAGCATGCAAATTATTTTAGATGACAAACTTAATTAATAAAACAAAGGAACAACAAACATACTGATTTACTCACGTACCTACTTATTTATTTGCTATTCTTTGCGTAGGTCAAGCCTAACAGTTTTGTACATTTTGTATGTTTTGTGTTACAGACTGGTCTTTACATCATTTTTAAGGTTTTCGATGTGCGTAGCTCAAAAGTCTCATTAGAAATGCCAAGCACTACCTTGGAAAGCGTGTCATGAAAGCGAAAATATTGCTAGTTTGAAATTACGATTGTTAATAAGATTACAATGCCCCGCTGGGATAGAGTATAACCACAGCATTTCGTGTGATACAGTAGGTATAATAAATAATTATAAAAATAGTAATAAAAATGTGCAACAACTTTATCACAACCGGTTCAGTAGCTTTAGAAATCAGGCTATTATTCATACTTAAATTTTTCTCCACAGTGCTGTTTAAGTTTTGCCAAATCAGAAAAAATACTCGGCTAAGGTTATCTTAGTTAATTTTCCGATTATTCCTTCAGTTACTGGCAAGATTTTGCGCTATTTCCCTAACACCATATTCGCTACGATTGTGCTGACTACGAGCTCTGAATTGCAGCAGGATTCACCAAATAGACAATGCTGGTTTTCATTTGCTGTGGTCAAAATTCAGCCGGCTCCAAATGTGGGTGGCGGGATCGCTCGCCATTAGTTGATCAGCGGGGCGGCTGCGCCGGCGCATGGCGACGCGACGCAAACCGCCACGCATTCAAATTGTTCCCGCGCAATACCAGCTTTACAATTTACAGGCAGTTATGAGCTGTATTTCATACAGCCCGCTTATGGCAGCTTATGGCAATTCCCCCGATTACGGCCTCTGCTGGATAGCCTCGCGCCTCCATATTATCATACACTATCGCAGCACATAAATTCTGCCTATGAGATATTCATTGTCGAGTTCGCTTCCTGAATAGGGCATTTCAAATATCGTATTTCGAATTACAAAAGCTCGGACTTAACCTGAAGCCCACGAGATTACTTCTTGAACGCATAAGCACCGGCTTATGAAAACCCGTAAAGGACATTTACGGCTTTGTGCCTTTCTATAACGCACTCCAAATAAGAAGCTATTAAATACTGTAACTGTAAATACAGGCATTTAATTTATGACCTTTAAAATATACCATACAGTTAGGCACTTCCTGAATACTTAGGGCGTGCTCCAATCGTACTTATCTAAATTATATTCAAAGATATAAGTACCACGGCAAATCACACGAAAGAGCGTTTTGGTTTGTTTGATAGTAGAGCAGTTAGTAAGTACTTACCTACACCTGAAGATGAACGAGATGTCTGTCTGAACAAGTGTTTTACAGTCTGTTGCGCTTTAACCCAGATTCTCAATTACCAAATTAAGTATTTGGTAAGTAAGAATTGGACAAAAAATATTTACTTAAATTGTTACCGTCTAATCGATAAAAAAGAGGAAGAAGTATTTACATGTACTTATGTAGGTAGGAACCTACTTTAATTTAAAAGCAGACTGGTAGGCACTATCTACTCCATACTATATCTTACAAGAGTTCAAATCTCTTCACAATGGGGAAAGGGGTTTAGTTTCATGGTCTGAACATGCCTGCAAAGTTTTCGTTACACCGTCTCTTACACCCCGTATTTAACCCATTTTTCCATTGCAGTGTCCCGCAAGAAGTTTGCCCAGCTGTCGCGTATGTTTTCGCGAGGCGGGTCCCGGAAGGCAGGCAGCGCACGGGTGCCGCCGCGAGGGCCTCCAGATAGCCTACTTCTGCAGGAAGAACATAGTGATGATGAAGAACGCACGCAACATCCCAAGGTGTAGACGTTAGATAGAAATGTAAGGCAGGATTTAGACAGTATACTTTGAAGGAACTGAATTGGAAAGATGGTAAAGTCCGTTATAACTAGTTGTCCCGTGTGACAGTTAGACAGCCTACTGCTGCAAGAGGAACACAGGGACGATGAAGAACGCACGCTACATCCGAAGGTGTAAACGTTAGATAGAAATGTAAGGCAGGATTGAGGCAGTATAGTTTGAAGGAACTGAATTGGAAAGGTGGTAGAATCCGTCAGTAGTTGTCCCGTATGCCCTTGGCGGTTACCACCTCGTAGGCCTTCAGACAGCCTATTGCTGCAGGTAGGGAGAGTAAGCGATGATGAAGAAAGGTCTCAACATCCCGTAAGACGTCATCAATGTAAAGCAGGATTTGGACAATAAACTTGAAGTTTGAAAGTACTGAATTGAGAACAATGTAGAATGTAAAGTCAGACAACAATCCATGTTCCTGTCAGGCTGCTACTTGTAGAGGAACATATGGATGAAGGACGTACGCCACACCGCAAGGTGTAGACAACTGTACGGGTGTGGAATCTGGACAACATGTTTCGAAAGTAATAAATTGAAAAGAATATAGAGCCAAACAACAAAAATAATTTGGCGCTGATCCAAAATGAATTTGGATAACCGCAGGGAGATGTTGATTATGATGAGTAAAACTAGACTAAGTGCTTAGTCTCTCTCTCTTCGTGTGGGACACCGAGTCGTTCAACGACCCGATAAATATCGGGTCGTGATTAGTGAAAAAGGTACCTACCTACTAAAAGATCAACATTTTCATTAAATGGTACATATGTTGCAATTACATTCAATTTAACAACAACTAGATACCTAGTATAAACTTTGTATGCTCACAAAAGAGCGTTCCAAAACGTAGAAACTTGTTTAAAAACTCGCTATAAGGCGTGGTTGTTTTTGCGTCCAACAAACGTTTGAGTGTAGTTAATTTTAAAGACTGGTTAATGCACAATCTACCGACTACTTATCTTGTCTTTAATCTAGGCCATAATCAACTTATCTGGGTGTGCCCTAATATTGCAGTCGCATTGTTTGTAAAAGCTGTAGTTGTTAATTGTGCTTGACGATTGGTGGGTGCGGAAATAAGCTTTAAGTGGGTATTACATTACCCTGCCAACAGGGCCCAATTTGGCATACACTGCTGGCTATTGAGCAAACCTTAGCGGAACTGCCGCGGTACGTGGGTAGGGCATGCAGTATTCTGATTTGTACAAATTTTCAAGCGATTGAGTTCCGCGGATCCGCGTACCACGTTCCACTCAGGTTCTGCTTAATAATGGGCGCTTAATAAGTCCTGTCGTCAGGGTAGGTAAGTTGTAATAGCCGTTTTGGGACGAGAGGCCTTATGAAGTGTCACAAGGTTCAGACAAGACTGGGATTGTAAATACGATTGATACGATTGTTGTTGTTCCAATAATTAGTATTGTAATGAAAATATGCTATTATTCAACGTTCTTCAAGAGTCATTATAGATAGTCAAGATTTTATGATTGGCAATCTGCGCCGACCCTGTATAACTTTTTATGCTCTTGGAAAGTGAATCTATCAGAGTATCTGGAAGGCTGTTAAGAAAATTTGTATAGAATATCCGCATAATAGTTAGTTATATAATGTAAATAACTGTTGTAATAGTCTCGATAAGTAGGATGCTTTGTCTCAGCGTCTGAATTTAGGTACCGTTAGAGGTATTTTGTTAGATATCTTGCTGATCGCCCCTTGCTAACTACAAATTGCGAGTTCGGAGTATGCACCATTGCCCTGTCTGCACGACTGCTCATGATGATGATTCGGGATCCAACAGCCGAACTACAATCCGCAACATTATAACAAAATACCGGAAGATATATTAAGTCTATCAGAAAGTAAATTTAAGTCTGTTATTAAGAAAACTTTATGTTATAAAGCTTATTATAAGTTAGATGATTATATTAATGACAAAAATGCGTGGACTTCTGAAATTCCAGCGCAGCACAAGAAACACGCACTTGTTTTGAATACCAAATCAGGACTTACAAGGAGTATAAAATTGTCATAATCAATTGTAACTTCGTCTTAATCATAATTTGAATTTTATATGTACCTACTTTTATTATATTTGATTTGTTTAATATTGACATTCTAAAAGTATTCTTTGTGAATCTACTTGGAAATAAAAGTTTTGAATCTTGAAACAAAACAAGATCAACCTAAATACAACTGATGGTAGATAACTTCTTCCATTTGACTTGATTCAAAATTCAATTACCGTTCTGTTGTTGATTGTAGATACGTTTTCTTTCTCCATTTAATCGGATAACCAGATAGACTTGTTATGGCGACATTCTATTCACTGGAATATCTCTTAGTGGTTCCTATTGTGGCCGCGTTTCCTGCAAATCCTTTCATTGGGCGAGCGTGGGCGTCGGCTTCTAAGTCCAGCGCTGTTTACCTTTTATTGTGCCATTGAATTCAATAGAAAGATGCGGCAGTGGATATCAAGCTGTCAAGTTACGGACGCTGTGTAAAATAGGTTTTAAAGTAGTTTTATTCCATCTAGTCTCCAGTTCCAAAGGTAGTTTAGTTGGTAGCGTTTATGGTCGCTGCGTATGCAACGGGGTGTGAACAAATGAGAGTCAATTCGTATGTAAGTCTTATTGTTACGTTTACCGTTCTAATTTACTTGCTTCTGCTAGCGTATGGATATGACTGGAACAGTTAACTGCAAATGAAGTGTGCTTCTTTGGACATATGGAAACTTTACAGCGAAGAAATCTGAATCGACATATTTGCAAACATATGGGTAGAATTTTAGGCTGCATTTCCAAGTTATCTATTTTCTACATAAAGCCGTGTTATTGACAATATAATTTTACCTAGTAATCGTTGTTCCCGTCGAGTTGTATTGATACGAGTAAAAAATCTGTGTTAATGTGACAAAGGTACTTAGTTTTGCTAAAGACGTAATTTAAATCATGCTCTAGAAAACAAGTAGAGTCTGGCTAGCGAGTCTTTGGACGTCAAATAATTCAAATATTTCAAATGGCAGTATTTCATATTGTAGTTTTTCAGTGTTTACATGTGAAAGATTTTTAAAATTGGCGCCATTTCCGTGTCCAAAGACTCGCTGGCCAGACTCTAAGCAACCTACTATAGGTATATGTCGAAAATTCATGAAATACCTACTTAATTTTAGATTACACAAACTGAAATAGATAGATGCTAGAAAATACTTAGATTGGGTAGTTTTTACAGCTTTACATAGATTTTAATTATAATTTATTACCTATTAGTTAACGATTTGTAAGCACTTTGTTATGTTTTAACTCCTTACGTTTAAAAAATTATAGCAATAAAACTGTATCATAGATATTAATAAATAATATGTTAAGCTTTACATACAAATGAGTTGTCCAAATTAATTAGAGCTTTGAAATAAGTGATTGATACTTTATACGAATACTGAACTATTATACAAATATACGGGGTCTTTCTTGATAAGTAAAAAAAAAGCACCAGTTACGAGGTCCTAAAAATTGCTACCTACCCACGCAAGAGCATCTTATTTATTGCTGACAGTATATATTATTAATGGAAACTTTGTATAAAAAACAGTTAAGTAGAAAATTATTGTTTTCACAAAACTCTTTCTTAAAGATATTTCGTGCGCTGGCTGATATTTTGAGAGAGACCCCGTATAGTTACCTATATTTTATCTTATTGGAAATGCATATACCTAGCGTGCACGATTATCATGCGTGGATGTAAAAAAGACCATCTATGAGGAGGAAATAGCATAAATTACGTAGAAAAGTGCCCGCGGCAATGCAAATTTTGTCATCTCGTGATCAATTTTTGTTCGTGGCATGATATTGTTGATCAATGATATGGCGAAGCGAGCACGAGATCGCAAATTGTCGGGTATTACAGCCGTTCAACATTTTATTGCAAACAAAAACAAAGGAATTTTATTCCGATTTCCATTTCATACATAAGTAAGAGAGCAAAAAATAAAGTCAGTAGGTATCAACAAAGTAAAAGGCTACTTATCTTTCTTTAGATTAAATTTCAGTTCAATTAATAAGGTGATAAAAACTAGATACCTATACAAAAGTATGTATGAGCCTACTTTGTATATTAATATGATTGTAAACTTCAATTTGCTATCTCATGTTATTCTTCTTCGAGCAAACGAAGATGCATTTTTATGTGAATGATTGAAATAAAAGTTTGTTTCCAAGAAGCGTTTGCTTTTGTTTACATAAGTAGAACTGAAATATGGTTTTCAGACAAATGATTACTCGCTTGAGTGATCGAGGTTAGTTACATACGAGAAGCAATGAGGTGCGCCAGACTAGGGGTATCACGGTATCACCAGTAGGTATTATGGACTTGAGGTAAATTTTTTCGGCTTCGTGATGCAGTGGTACATCCCTACTTCTATTTAATCTATTGGTACATTGCCATTGGGTTTTTGAGGTCTAAGAGCAGTAGTTTGCTCTCCACGATTCAAGAGGGATAAATATCTAACTAGATAATCTCGTTTTTCAAACCGTATTTTATTAGAAATCCACTACAAATAATACAGTGTTAAAATCCCGGATAGTCCGGTTTGTAAGGGGAAGGCTTGTATGGAGACCATTCGGATTGTGATTAAAGCGTGAAACTTGGCATAGATGTTCTATGGGTACATCTTAGTAGGTAAAGCCCGGTTTCCAGGAGTTCCGCCCCCCGGAGCAGGTGGGAGGGGGGGAGGAATGTTACGGTCACCGCGCACCAAACAAAAAATTCTCACTGATAGAATTGAGGTCTTAAGGCAAGTTTGGTATCGTTTTCGAGTAAAAATAACATGAAGAATCTATTTAACGTAGTAAAAAAATAATGTTTTCATTAAAAAATACAAAGAAATACGCAAAAGAAAGAAAATATACCACACTATTTTCGTCTTCAACACGCTATCACTATAAATATGCTAATATTTAGGAAAAATAAAAATAGCACTAAAAAGCTTAGATATTCAGCTTTCTAAAAATATATACTTTGTGTATGGTTTTAACCAAAATTACACATTAAAAAAATAATAATAGGTAGAGCGGTGTCGAGTTCAATACTCTCTGCGTACGTACATCTTCTTTGTTTATGAATAGAACTGCAAAATTTAACACAAGAGATAATATACCATTCATATTCTAAAGAAATTAAAATAAAGCTGATCTTGCTGTCCACATTTGAGAAAAAATAACAGCAAATTTAAGTTTGTTTTTCATATGTTTTGTATGAAAAACAAAGTTAACTTTTCAGCTTAAACTAATAACGGAATACGAATTGAACGCAATATGCAGAAACCGCACAAATACGGTCCAGAGTACCTACCGAGGAAATTTTGGTGCTATTTAACGTGGATATAGTTGTCCCATTACCATTAGCGCGTCGCCTCCCTCACCTCCATCAACAGCTCGAGGTAGATCAGTGTGCGGTAGATCATCCATTTGCCATCTTCAAGTGATCGGTCCATCTGACCGCGAAAGTTGCGCTTATTTTTCACGTGTTATGTGCTGGTTGTGAAAAATCTGCGCCATGTAGCTGGAGAGACTATTTACTAGCAAATAAAACGTCCCTAAAAACGTGGATCCGAGGTGTTTTGGCATGGTTTTGAAAAACAGAAGACAAAATGCCCCAAAAACTTAGGCAATCACCTGTATGAGCCACAGAGCCACGTCTGTTGTCTATGCTGTCCCCGAAAGACCATTACGAATCGTCTGGCATTACGTTTGAAACCTTCCAGCCAACGAAACAGGTCGGGTTCTGTAATGAATTCAATACCGTAGCCTAGGTGGACCACGACATATCCATCTATACTGCAATTACTGCACCATCGATGCAGAAGTTAGAGAAGTAGATGTATTCTCCTCTGTTTGGCTTTTATAATCTACGAGTAAGCCTTCGACTCTATTGAAGCCCGGGCCGTTTAAGAACCCTTGCAGCGCTGCCAGGGCGCCTGGTGATAAGTGGAGGTGCCGAATGTCAACTATGTCCGTTCAAGTCGAAATACTCTGAGGTGTAAGACATTATACCTCCGCAACTCTTCACTAAAGCGCTGGAAAAATACCTCCTCCTTCAAGATTCTACAGTGATTGTCTTAGCATCAATGTCATCGGTAAATATTTAACACACCGCCGCTTTGAAAACGACATAATGTAAAAATAACATAATTCTAGATTTCTGCAAGACCTCTCAATACTGTTGCTTCGAGACGCGTTGGACTTGGGATGAACTCGGACAAAACCAATGCCATATAATATAATCAATATATCATTCCTGAGCCGGTTTTCGCCGAAAGTATATGCTTGAATTTAGCAAAAAGTATATATGCATACCTTCAGCAGAGATATCAGTTGGGTAAAGACAACTTGGGTTGTGAAATCACTAGAAGAGTGCAGCTTGCCTGGCAGTATTTGGGAAGTTAGGTCCTTGAGACTCCTAGCTACAATTCATTACTATGGTGTTCAATCAGTGCGTCCTTAACATAATTATCGAACCTAGATGTGAAACCTCGCAGTAAAACTGGCTGACCTACCACCTACATGGTCACTTAGGAGCTTTTGAATTGATCGGGATCACACTAATGGATCAAGTTATATAAGAGAAGAAAAATTAACCAGACGACATAGTCTGGATGTGTGGCAAATAGAAGTAGCTGTCAGCTGATCACATCTGTAATGGAACAGAACTGCTGGGATGTGGAGTAAGAAACTGATGGAAATCCGATGTAAAGGTCACGCCTCGGCAAGAGTAGACCACAAACATAGTATAAAGAAATGGGGGGAGTAAGTTATCTTAGAACAACCGCACCGCGCGCGGCTTGTATGTGTGCGCAATAGTATCTACGCGTCGCCGCACGCACACATCTACTGGCGGCCCCGACCGAGGCTGCCCGAAACGTCCCGAGATTTGTCAGTGTGTGCGTGCGGCGACGCGTACAGATACTATTGCGCACACATACAAGCAGCGCGCGGTGCGGTTGTTCTAAGATAACTTACTTCCCCCTTCCTTATACTATGCCACAAAGAATGTCCTTTAGTCAGATGGACCGATCACATGAAGATGGCAAATGGCTGATTTACCGCACACTGATTTACCTCGAGCTGTTGATGGAGGTGAGGTATGCGACGCGACGCTGGTAATGGGAAAACTATGTCCACGGCCCGGGCTTCAATTGAGTCGAAGGCTTACTCGTAGATTATAAAAGCGAAACAGAGGAGAATAGATCTACTTCTCTGACTTCTGCATGGATGGTACAGTAATTGCAGTATAGATGGATATGTCTTGGTCCACCCAAGCCACGGTATTTGAATTCATTACAGAACCCGACCTGTTTCGTTGGCTGGAAGGTTTCAAACGTAATGCCAGACGATTCGTAATGGTCTTTCGGGGACAGCATAGACAACAGACGTGGCTCTGTGGCTCATACAGGTGATTGCCTAAGTTTTTGGGGCATTTTGTCTTCTGTTTTTCAAAACCATGCCAAAACACCTCGGATCCACGTTTTTAGGGACGTTTTATTTGCTAGTAAATAGTCTCTCCAGCTACATGGCGCAGATTTTTCACAACCAGCACATAACACGTGAAAAATAAGCGCAACTTTCGCGGTCAGATGTACCGATCACTTGAAGATGGCAAATGGATGATCTACCGCACACTGATCTACCTCGAGCTATTGATGGAGGTGAGGGAGGCGACGCGCTAATGGTAATGGGACAACTATATCCACGTTAAATAGCACCAAAATTTCCTCGGTAGGTACTCTGGACCGTATTTGTGCGGTTTCTGCATATTGCGTTCAATTCGTATTCCGTTATTAGTTTAAGCTGAAAAGTTAACTTTGTTTTTCATACAAAACATATGAAAAACAAACTTAAATTTGCTGTTATTTTTTCTCAAATGTGGACAGCAAGATCAGCTTTATTTTAATTTCTTTAGAATATGAATGGTATATTATCTCTTGTGTTAAATTTTGCAGTTCTATTCATAAACAAAGAAGATGTACGTACGCAGAGTATTGAACACGACACTCTACCTATTATTATTTTTTAATGTGTAATTTTGGTTAAAACCATACACAAAGTATATATTTTTAGAAAGCTGAATATCTAAGCTTTTTAGTGCTATTTTTATTTTTCCTAAATATTAGCATATTTATAGTGATAGCGTGTTGAAGACGAAAATAGTGTGGTATACTTTCTTTCTTTTGCGTATTTCTTTGTATTTTTTAATGAAAACATTATTTTTTTACTACGTTAAATAGATTCTTCATGTTATTTTTACTCGAAAACGATACCAAACTTGCCTTAAGACCTCAATTCTATCAGTGAGAATTTTTTGTTTGGTGCGCGGCGACCGTAACATTCCTCCCCCCCTCCCACCTGCTCCGGGGGGCGGAACTCCTGGAAACCGGGCTTTACCTACTAAGATGTACCCATAGAACATCTATGCCAAGTTTCACGCTTTAATCACAATCCGAAAGGTCTGACCCCTTACTAACCGGGGTAGGAAAAGTATCTATTTGGAGAGGCATCATTGAAATATATCTATTTTCAATACCATGTCGATATTGTAGATACAAAAGTAATTCTGTATGTCAGATAAGAAGAAAATTACACAAACCCTAGCTATTTAGTTGAAAAAGAGGCGACATAGGATTAATTACCAACTTACACCACGATCTTATCTTACGCCTTGAAGCTACAATACACCACACGACAGCGCATGTGCACCCCTTACAGATCGCGTATTTATCAAAGAAACGCTCGTCAGGGGGCGCGACGGAGCGGAACGGGAAAGTCAGCGACAGCCGCTGCGCCCGCGCACCGCCGCACCGCGGCGCCGCAGCAAAAAATGGCTTCGTTTGCGCTCAGCAGTGTGAAAACTTCATAGGTATAAGCTGGTTCACAAAAGAACCCAAAATGGCAACATTATTGTTGACATCTTGCTCAAATGTCATGTAATATGAAAAAGACGCAAAAAATAACGTTGCAGGTCCTCTTCTTTTGTGATTCGGGCATTACAAACGCTCGAAATAGAGGCGCGACGCCGCTTACAAGGAAACTGATCCTCACCCGAGAGAAAAGTTCTCCGATTGCTCGTGGGAAGAGAATAAGTAAGTAATAATAATGTTTTCGCATAGTAATAAGTAGCCTTTATTACTCAAAGGGATAATACAGTTTAAAACAGTGTCTTTTTTTTATTATTATTTTGAATGTTATTGTTATACCGGGAGTAACAGAAAGGGTATTACAAGCCGAGAAGAGGTGAAGGTACTCATGAAACTCAACAACTTTCCCTATGGAACATGAGTCGAAATATGAATAAAAAATTTGGAGCTCCCATACAAAATCGCCAATCAGCTGACTGATTTACTTTGGGAGGTCCAAATTTATTTTTCATATTTTGACTTTGACCCATGTTCCATGGGAAAATTTGTTCAGTATTATGAGTACCTTCACCTCCTTTCTGTTACTCCCGGTTTAACCGAAAGTGACAACCGTTGCATTTTAACAGATACGGGTCGAGTTTCTTTACTGTAACATCTGTATACTGTGGCGTCGCGCTCGCGCCACCCTCGCAGAACGCATGTGCAACAATACGCGGAGATCACTCATACGCTCATACACACCTGACAACCATGGAACACTTTCTTTTGTTCGCAATTAGGCTCTTCCGACAGGAGAAAAGCAGAAAATGAAATGATGGTATGCAGAAGTACGAAAAGTTCCTCTAACCAACGAACAACAGTTGCCGCTTGAAGAGGCATGCAACTGGATCGAAAATTCAACAATTGGCTATCGTTTATATTGGCGGCACAATCCCGTTTTAAAATAAGTATTTGATAGTATATTTGATAGAATCAACAATACGCGGAGATCACTCATACACACACACCTGACAACCATGGAACACTTTCTTTTGTTGGCAATTAGGCTCTTCCGACAAGGGAAAAGCAGAAAATGAAATGATGGTATGCAGGAATATGAAAGTTCCTCTTAACCAACGAACACCAGTTGTCGCTTGAAGAGATTTATACCTACTAGTGGATCGAAAATTCAACAATTGGCTATCGTTTATATGGGCGGTAGGATCCCGTTTTTAAATATTTGAGATTAGATTTGATAGAATCTGATCTGATACTATGTAGTAAGGAACCTGATCCAAAATATCGTTGAATTTAATAAGTTATTATCGTATAGGTATAGGTAGGTAGATTGGGCTGAATCAACACTCTCATAACCATGAAACTTCGAGACCTAAAAGTAAAGTCTATTTAGTTACATTTACTGTCCTATCAAGTAAAATTCCTTCAGGACCAAAATGTTGAATTCCTAAAATGTTGAATTCTCAAAATGTTGAATTCCCAAAATGTTGAACTTAGTTTCCTATAAAGTTGAATTCCTAAAATGTTGAACTTTTCAAAATGTTGAACGAAATTTTTCTAAGTGTCGAATAGTCTTCATACAGTTTTTACTATAGGTTTTCCCAAAATGTTGAATGTAATTTTTCTATGTCCCAAATGGTCTTGATACTGTTTTTACTATAGGATTTCCCAAAATGTTGAATGTGTGATTTTTCTAAGTTTTTGACTCCATGACGAGCTCTAATATTACGTGACAGCTGTCCAACTTGTTACTTTATCACGTAAACTATATGATGCTCCTACTTTCTTTGAAGAAGTTGTAGGTCTTGGCTAGACCTACATTTTATGTGACAGTCAAAGTTACTCATTTATCTCGTAAACTATGCATCCTGGACTCTTAGTTTTTTGAAGAAGTTGTAGGTCTTAGCACCTTTTATTTTATGTGCAGCTGTCCTTCAACTCATTTATCTCGTAAACTATGCATCCTGGACTCCTGGTTTCTTTGAAGAAGTTGTAGTATTAGCAAGACCATTTTATGTGACAGCTGTCAAACTTGTTACTCATTTATCTAACTATGGTATTAGCAAGACCAACATTCTATGTGACAGCTGTCAAACTTGTTACTCATTTATCTCGTAAACTATGCATCCTGGACTCCTAGTTTCTTTGAAGAAGTTGTAGGTATTAGCAAGAACAACATATTATGTGACAGCTGTCAAACTTGTTACCAGGATGCATATTTTCCGAGATAAATGAGTAACAAGTTTGACAGCTGTCACATAAAATGTAGGTCTTGCCAAGACCTACAACTTCTTCAAAGAAACCAGGAGTCCAGGATGCATATTTTCCGAGATAAATGAGTAACAAGTTTGACAGCTGTTACATAAAATGTTGGTCTTGCTAATACCTACAACTTCTTCAAAGAAACTAGGAGTCCAGGATGCATATTTTCCGAGATAAATGAGTAACAAGTTTGACAGCTGTCACATAAAATGTTGGTCTTGCTAATACCTACAACTTCTTCAAAAAAACTAGGAGTCCAGGATGCCTATTTTCCGAGATAAATGAGTAACAAGTTTGACAGCTGTCACATAAAATGTTGGTCTTGCTAATACCTACAACTTCTTCAAAAAAACTAGGAGTCCAGGATGCCTATTTTCCGAGATAAATGAGTAACAAGTTTGACAGCTGTCACATAAAATGTTGGTCTTGCCAATACCTACAACTTCTTCAAAGAAACTAGGAGTCCAGGATGCATATTTTCCGAGATAAATGAGTAACAAGTTTGACAGCTGTCACATAAAATGTTGGTCTTGCTAATACCTACAACTTCTTCAAAGAAACTAGGAGTCCAGGATGCATAGTTTACGAGATAAATGAGTAACAAGTTTGACAGCTGTCACATAAAATGTAGGTCACTAAACATGAGTGTCAAATACTTATAAAAATTACACTTTCAACATTTTGGGAAATCCTATATTAGAAACAGTATGAAGACCATTTAGGACTTTGAAAAATTTTGTTCAACATTTTGGGAAAACCTATAGTAGAAACAGTATCAAGACCACTTGGGACTTAGAAAAATTTTTATTCAACATTATGAGAATTCAACATTTTGGGAATTCGCAAAATGTTGAATTTTTTCAACATTTTAGGAATTCAACATTTTGAGAATTCAACATTTTAGGAATTCAACATTTTGGTCCTAAAGGTAAAATTCCTTCAGGACCAAAATGTTGAATTCCTAAAATGTTGAATTCTCAAAATGTTGAATTCCCAAAATGTTGAACTTAGTTTCCTATAAAGTTGAATTCCTAAAATGTTGAACTTTTCAAAATGTTGAACGAAATTTTTCTAAGTGTCGAATAGTCTTCATACAGTTTTTACTATAGGTTTTCCCAAAATGTTGAATGTAATTTTTCTATGTCCCAAATGGTCTTGATACTGTTTTTACTATAGGATTTCAAAATGTTGAATGTGTGATTTTTCTAAGTTTTGACTCCCATGACGAGCTCTAAATATTACGTGACAGCTGTTCAACTTGTTACTTTTATCACGTAAACTATGATGCTGGACTCTATTCTTTGAAAAGTTGTAGGTCTTGGCTAGACTCATTTTATGTGACAGCTGTCAAACTTGTTACTCATTTATCTCGTAAATATGCATCCTGGACTCTTTTTGAAGAAGTTGTAGGTCTTGGCAGACCTACATTTTATGTGACAGCTGTCAAACTAATCATTTGGACTCCTGGTTTCTTTGAAGAAGTTGTAGGTATTAGCAAGACCAAATGTGACAAAGTTGTTACTCATTTATTAAATGACACTCCTAGTTTTAAGTTGTAGGTTAGCAAGATCAGTTGTCAGTCTTGTTACTCATTTATTCAACTATGCATCTGGACTCCTAGTTTCTTTGAAGAAGTTGTAGGTATTAGCAAGAACAACATATTATGTGACAGCTGTCAAACTTGTTACCAGGATGCATATTTTCCGAGATAAATGAGTAACAAGTTTGACAGCTGTTACATAAAATGTTGGTCTTGCTAATACCTACAAGTAGGTCTTGCCAAGACCTACAACTTCTTCAAAGAAACCAGGAGTCCAGGATGCATATTTTCCGAGATAAATGAGTAACAAGTTTGACAGCTGTCACATAAAATGTTGGTCTTGCTAATACCTACAACTTCTTCAAAGAAACTAGGAGTCCAGGATGCATATTTTCCGAGATAAATGAGTAACAAGTTTGACAGCTGTCACATAAAATGTAGGTCTTGCCAAGACCTACAACTTCTTCAAAGAAACCAGGAGTCCAGGATGCATATTTTCCGAGATAAATGACAATTGACAGCTGTTACATAAAATGTTGGTCTTGCTAATACCTACAACTTCTTCAAAGAAACTAGGAGTCCAGGATGCATATTTTCCGAGATAAATGAGTAACAAGTTTGACAGCTGTCACATAAAATGTTGGTCTTAATACCTACAACTTCAAAAAACTAGGAGTCCAGGATGCCTATTTTCCGAGATAAATGAGTAACAAGTTTGACAGCTGTCACATAAAATGTTGGTCTTGCTAATACCTACAACTTCTCAAAAAACTAGGAGTCCAGGATTTTTTTCCGAGATAACAACAAACAGCTGTCACATAAAATGTTGGTCTTGCCAATACCTACAACTTCTTCAAAGAAACTAGGAGTCCAGGATGCATATTTTCCGAGATAAATGAGTAACAAGTTTGACAGCTGTCACATAAAATGTTGGTCTTGCTAATACCTACAACTTCTTCAAAGAAACTAGGAGTCCAGGATGCATAGTTTACGAGATAAATGAGTAACAAGTTTGACAGCTGTCACATAAAATGTAGGTCACTAAACATGAGTGTCAAATACTTATAAAAATTACACTTTCAACATTTTGGGAAATCCTATATTAGAAACAGTATGAAGACCATTTAGGACTTTGAAAAATTTTGTTCAACATTTTGGGAAAACCTATAGTAGAAACAGTATCAAGACCACTTGGGACTTAGAAAAATTTTTATTCAACATTATGAGAATTCAACATTTTGGGAATTCGCAAAATGTTGAATTTTTTCAACATTTTAGGAATTCAACATTTTGAGAATTCAACATTTTAGGAATTCAACATTTTGGTCCTAAAGGGTAAAATTAAACCCATTAGTAAGAATGAGAACCCGTTACATCATAAAGTAAACCAGGTAAAATAAAGTTCGTTGATGTCTTTTGTATGGGAAATTCGTTTAGCCTTCCTGCTTGAGCTATATACAGTGTTTAAGATTTCGGTTTCTCTATTTGGTTTTACTATTGCAATATTTATTACTCATTAAGTGCATCAATCGGTCACGCATTTTACGCGCGTAGCAGCGAATGTGCAATTTTCAATACAGCTCTCGCATATAAGACATCAACGCGTTACGCTTACGTTTTATTTCGGTAAGAACGTTTTCTTTCTGACTATTATCATCTATTATGGCCCTTATGTAGGAATGTATGTATTTGAATGCCACTGACTAAATTAAATTAATGATAAAGACAGGTATTTTAAGCTGTGAGGCAGTTACCATTTAAACCTAAAGGTGTGAGATGCAAGAGAAAATAAAGTTTTCGTGACAACAACTGGATGTACCTACTATTGTCTGTGGTCTACATTTTTGCTGTTCTGGTGTCTATCAGAAATTAATTCCGTACCTGCCTACCTAACGATGCAATATACAGGGTCTTAACATAAAAGATCCATATAAATTACACCCTGTTCTGTGTCACCCTCCATTAAAATGATGAAGGTAAGTATCGAGACAAGAAAGTAAACTAAAAAATATGTGCCTCCTTGTCATAATATACGTAGTCTACAAGGAGGCACATATTTTAGGATGGCGATGAACGTAGTGTACTTAATTTTTCAGTGTTATAAAATACGTATTGTTAAGATACCTCAGCAAAATGAGGTAAAAACGGTGTGAAGCAGGTACTCGCTAAAGTAAAATATATAACTACTTAAGCACAAAGCTTTTTAAAACTGCTTATAGAAAAGATTCCATATCTATGGGTATTTCGCTGTACCTACGTAGGTACGTACTGTAATTCACAAGTAACTAACAATTAAACAATATAATGCCGCTCTCTCAGCCGGAAAACTACAAGTTTTATACTTAATTGTTGACAGCTAAACGCTGCAGCTAAAACAGAAAGTTATTATAACAAAGCAGGAAAACTTAAAACCTAATAGGTATTAAGCCACAGTTACAAGTAGTACTTTTACGGCCGTTGACGCTCTGCCTACCCCGCAAGGGATAAAGGCGTGATATATGTATGTATGTACAAGTAATACATAAATACTTACCAGTCAATAGAAATTACCAACAAAACTTTTTCACGAAAGTTGCTCTTCAAATGGAAAAACTTAGAATTAATTTGCGAATAATTACTTACTTATTTATATTTAACAGTATTTTTCTTGTTTGTTATGCACACTTGCGTATACCTACTTAGCTACTTACATATTTTTTCTAACTGCTTTGTAGGAGCAGTAAGCAAGCAAACCAATGTGCAAAAAATATGAAAATCATCGTTGTAACTACCTACTTACCGTGTTTACATGTACAGTATGATATAACCCTACTGCCGATGTTACACTTAGTACATAAGCATGCCCGGTGATGCAAGGTTTGCTTATCAAAACTAGTCTTTGAAATAGAAATGAGTAGTGAAGTAGTAAAGAGGCTTACTTGTGCTTACGGCTACGTGCGCTGGTGGTGGGGCATTCATACACAGCGCAGTCAAACCCAAGTCTAGAAATCGTTTTCAGATTGGTAGATACCTATATCTACCTAAAAGCATGCATCCTAATGCATGCATAAATAAAATATGAGGAATCATTTCAGCATGGAAACTGAACTACCATGCCCAATAAGCTAAGGTGCAAATACGAAAAAGAAAAATTGGACCTCTCGTACAAAGTTTTAGCCAGGGAGGCTTCGATTGTGTAGTGACAGGTTTTTTGCCTGATTCAGGGGCTAGATATAGCCCAAAGAGAATATGATGGAGCGAGCCCACACAGCAGTGTTGGGCAAATTGTAATTAACTACTAATTACAAAATTACAATTACTGTATGTAATTACAATTACCAATTACGAATTAATAATTTTAAAAAGTAATTTCAATTACCAATTACTTTGATGTAATTGTAATTAGAATTACTAAATTACTCAATTACATATGAACAAGGGCCATATAAATAACAGCTATAAGGATTTTTAACTACGTGTTTATTTCTAAATAATGACCCATACAAAACAATATGATGAAATAAAAAGGTGTTTTTATCATCTCTATTCAAAAACAAAAACAGTAATGTATCAAGGATAGGTTGATGTGCTGCTGATAGTACATGAATCAATACTTAGAATTGCTTGGCCTTTTGCACTCTTTGAACCTTTCGTTTTTTTAGTGTAAGTATATCGGGTTGTAAGGGATCATCGCGTTGTAAGAGTTCATCAGGTCGTACGGGTTCATCGGGTCGTAAGAGCTCATCGGGTTGTTAAAGTTTATCGGGTCGTAAGGTTTCATTGTTCTGGTCGAAAGGGTTCTTATGGTCGTAATGGTTCTTCGGGTCGTCACGGTTCTTCGGGTCGTAAGAGTTCATCGGGTCGTAAGAGTTCATCGGGTCGTAACGGTTCTTCGTGTCGTAAGTGTTCTTCTGGTCGTAAGGGTTCTTCGTGAACTCTTAGGACCCGTTGAACACTTACGACCCGTTGAATCCTTACGACCCGATGAACCCTTACGACCAGAAGAATCCTTGCGACTAGCTGAACCCGTTGAACCATTACAAACCTAACAACCCTTAGGTACGACCCGATGGCTGACCTCTAAAGACCCATTGACAAGCAATTCGAAGAGCCGAGCCGGCCGAGTCATTATGTACTTATACCTACCATAAACCTACAAATTAGTTTAAGTTTTGACTCAAAAATTTGCGATTGAATACTTAATAATCACCACAAAAACTAGATTTTCAATCAGCACTAATTTAGTGACAAAATTATATGTTTTAATCGTCAAAATTTGTGATTAGGCCAATACTGCAATGTATCATACTACAAAATGTAATTGAGTAATTGAATTATGAATTATAATTACTTAATTACATAATTGGAAAAGTAATTGCAATTACTGTTAATTTCAATTACATGTAATTTCAATTACATGTAATTTAATTAAAAGTAGTTCAATTATTAATTAAATTACAAAAGTAATTAATTACGCCCAACACTGCCACACAGAAGCCTAAAAACGGATACGATACGACCAATAATTACTTATCTAAAATTTCCAATACAACGCAAAGTAGATACCGACTTCCAAAAGAGCTCTACCTTAATTCCATAACGTACAACAACATAACGTCCCAGCAAGTCACGATTATCTCAACGGTTTTAAACTTTATAAACCTTTTGCAACAAAAAAGAAGCAAGCTAAATAAAGCGTCCCGTGTTCTCTGACGATACCCCTCGCAGTTATCAAGTAGAGATGCGCCCGCGCATCGCACGTGCACCCGTCACGCTTCATGGCCACTCAGCAATCCGCTCAGTGTGTCCCCAACCGCTGAGCCGCGCGCACGCGCAAACCCCACCCCTGACCCCATAAGCTTACCGCGAGTGACATGAAACGGTGATACCCTTGCCCTACCAGTGTTTCTAAGTCGGCATCGCAGCAGACCTGAAGTTCATAAATTCGTAAGTATTCTTTTCCTTTTTTTTGGAAAACTTGCATAATTTTTCACCGCAGGCAGGATTTGAACCTGCGACCTTCGGCATCTGTACTGCCGACGCCACTACCAACTGGGCTACCGCGGTTCTAATCTAGCCTGCAAATTAATCAAGTATTCTTGTCCACTAACGCCTGGATGGGCTCCATCTGTCGGGATAGTTTTTATTCTTTTCCTTTTTTTAAAGTCAAGCATATACCGTTATTTACCAAATTCAAATTCCGCGCCAAAACGTTTTATTTCTGAAAGAATCACTCGCTTCAAATATGAGGTGTAGTTGAGAGTTAAAAAGGCATCCTTTTACGGGCGGGCAGGGCTTTGACCGTCGCCGGCGCAGCTCCAGCTCGGGGCTAAAAGAGCCCTGAACCTGTTGTTCACCTTGCACGTTTAACATCGACCAACTTTTTGTTGGAAATATCTCCGGCTTTTTGCGCGGTTACCTTGGATTCGCTACAGGTATCCTAAACTCTAAGCCGCGAGCAAAAAAGCTTTCCACCATTTAAAAGCTCTACATCCTGTTGCGGCAATTTTCACTGAGATTTAAATGTAGGTACGTTACAACTCTAAAATATATTTAAAACAAATTTATAATTTTAGCTAACCCATCCTAAAACGCGATTGCACGTAAGTAGGTACGTCTATTAGTGATATGAGCCCTTAAAATTCCATGTAGTTAGACACGTTCTATTTTTACTGCACCATAAATGCTTAGTAATCATAGCACATTTACGTGAAGACGAATAACACAATTAAAAAACTAACACTTAAACAATTAGTTACGCATAAAAGTATAATCTTAATAATATTAATAAGCTAGAATGATGGATGAGTTATAAAAAGTAACGACTAGGTAGGGCAGCTTTCGCCGAAGGATGTGAAGTTATTAACATTGCAAAATGACGGTGCAGTGGACATTAAGCAGGACGGGTGTCTGGGACAGGCCTATCAGATCTCCGATCTAGCAGTTTCATTTTATGTCCACTGCTCCTTCGGCAATTAGGTTTTTCAAACTGCTTAATAAGCAGTCGTTGTGCTGTAAATGGGACGGCGGTAATGAGGAGGGTAGGTGAGGTCCGATTGCAGAATAAGCCCAGAAGCTAGACAAGTTTACTTTCATTAGCATAATGCGATAGTATAATATGGGCAGTGGCGTTCGGGCTACGACTGAATTCGCCAACAAAAGAACAAAAGTGGCCGTCGCCGCCCGTAATGGCTGTAGTCTACACTGCGCACAAAAAGTGAATAAATAAAAGTTTTATCCTCGATACGAATAGTCGAATAAATTTGCAAGTTTAAAACTCGTCTGCAAACTAAAAATGTGCTTCATTCAATGCAATAGCTCTACTACATAAAAAAATGGTTTTAATAATCACGTTCTCTGGCAGCATAGAGGAATCCTGTGTAAAAAACGTAATCTGCTTTATCAAACAATAAGTTACTTACAATCAAAAGATTAAAAATTAAGTTTATCGATTGTTTGCGCAAGGTACAAAATGTTGCCCAGAACGCACTTGCCAGAGCTGTTAGGTACGGTACGTTAAAGATGTAATTAAAGTCTAAGAACGTAAGTCATGTTCTCTAACTGAAATAAATCTAATCAACCTAATACTAAAGGAGTTTAACGATAATTGCGTTACGTCATAAAGTGCATTCTGTCCTGAACCCCATTATGCGCTGAAAGTTCAACCGTCTCGAATCGATTATCTCGATCGATTTATTTGAAAGCCTTTCTTATTCCGTAGTTTCACGATCGCCGCAGAGACTCATGCGCAGCCCATGAAACTACAAATGGATGTCCAGCCGCAAAATGGCTTTCCAATAAATCACAGTGTTTACGATCCGTCGTCTCAGCCCGAGTCAGTCCTAAGGGTATAAAACCCCAGCGAGTATAGGCCGCGATCGAGGAATGCGGCCCATAATAGGAAAAATAATACCCATCCATAAATCATTGTTATTTAGAGCATACTTACTTATATCGCAGCGCCCCTACAAGAAGCGAAGACCCTCATAAAATTGCAACGATAAGACAATACCTTCCTGGCTTGGGTTTCTAGGATCGTTAGGATACCAAGACAATTTTACTATCCATAAAATTTAGTGCTTGCGAGGAAGAGTCCATTATTTATTTAGTATTTAGGTGCCTGAAGGTTCAAATAAAACCTGTAGAACGTACAATTATTAAAAAAAATATAATATAATGATTTCTGCATTAATAAGTAGATTATACTACACCACAAAGTCGAAAGTTACCAAATGAAGTACACATAATTTTGTAGACCGCGTTAGTCAAAACTCAAAAACTTTCAACGCGTATCACAAGATAGGTACGCATATTTTTTAACTGAAGTCAATTTCTTATTAAGTAATACAACATCTTATTAAGATCACAAATGAGGTAATGCGCAAATTGTATCACATACATGACACATCAGTCATCACATACATAGATACAATGGCATCCTACGAGTGACGAAATAAAGCTTCAATGCACGACAATAATAAAACGTTTACTTCAAAATGGGTTCTTATGTAGACAATAAAATTAACCGACCGCAATATATGAGCATTAATTTTCATTTAAATTTCTCTTTATTATGTTAAAACACTGACTACGTTATACCACAGAATATATAATAGTACTAGGGTTATACGTTAGCAACAAATGAACGAGACAAGCTTTCGTCATGAAACCTCTTACGTAAGATATCTTATCCATTTACTTTACTCAAGTGACGCAATATTTAGATACAAAAACAAACAAACGTGCACCCATGCACCAGTCCTGTCCTAGGTGTTAATAGATCTCGAATCTTCTTTGATAAATACTTTTATTTTTTAGACTATCAAGCGGGAATGAACTCAGCCTGTGGTTACTGGTTTGGTTACCACACTTTTTTCTTAGCATATGAACGCTAAATATCTGACAATGCCGTCTGAATAAGTTCAACTTTCGTCCCAATCGATAGATATCAAGTTCCTTGTCGTTCTGTTTTGACTGTGGTAGCACAGAATAAACAATAGTATGTAGTATAGTACTACATACAGAACGGACACTCTCCCCCCCGCACCTGCGCCGCTTACCCGCCCCCGCCCGCGAGATGTCAAAAAATTAGTGAAGACTTATGTGAACCAAAGCGCTAGGTATGGTGCTGGCCTTGTTGTATGTTCATTTCATCCAAGAAGGTTTCATCGTGGTTTCATGTATTCTTCTTCTTTTCTTTTCCGTCGATTCCTCATGACTGAGGGTCGTGACCACCGTAAGTCGCACTATTCTGAAGGGCTCTCCATGTTAGCCGATCTTCTGCTAAATGTATAGACCCTTGGAGATTAAGGCGGGTCACTGCTACTATAGCGTCGGTCCAGCGAGATGGTATTCTACCTCTGCTCCTCCTCCCTTCCACGTGGCCAACGAGTATCAACTTTTCTAAGCTGTCAGGTTCTCGCCGGGCCAGGTGTCCAAAAAAGCCGAGAGTTCTTCTCAGGCAGATGGTAGATAGGCGAGTTGTTATGTTAAGCTCTTCCAAAATAGATACGTTGGTGCGATGCGCAGTCCAGGGAATGCCCAACATCTTACGCCAACACCACATTTCGAACGCGTCTATTTTTTCCTTTATGCGAGCTTTCCAGGTCCAGGTTTCAGACGCGTACAGGAAGATGGAGAAGACTAGAGTTCGCATAAGACGTACTTTCGTGCTGCGTTTGATGTTACGATTTCTCCAAATCTTCTCCAGGCGCTTAACAGCTGATTTGGCCATCTGAGCTCGTCGCACGACCTCCTTCACACAGTCCCCACTGTTGCAGATGAGTGACCCCAGGTACACAAACTCCTGTACCGTGTCTAGGTCACGTAACTCAAGGGATCTGGGCGTTTTTCCTGCGCGATCAACAAACATAAGCTTGGTCTTGCTACGATTGATGAGGAGTCCGTATTCCACACTAACGCTCTCAATTTTGTGCAGCAGCTCGGCTAGTTCAGTCTCGTTTGTGCCAATTATGGTGGTGTCATCAGCAAAACGAAGGTTGTTTATTAGGTGACCGCCTATTCGAACTCCTCCCTCCCAATCCTCCAGCACGCGACGCATGATGTGTTCCCCTACAAGATTAAATAACTGTGGAGATAGTATGCATCCTTGCCTTACGCCACGTTCTAATCGGAAGGGTTGCGATTCGGCATCTTCCAACCTGACTTTAGATCTGCCGTCTAAGTAAAGGTTCTGCACTAGAAATACCAGGTGTTGAGGTAGACCCATTTCTAACATTACCTCAAACATTTTCGGCCAACTGATGCAGTCGAAAGCCTTTGCGTAATCGATGAAGCAGAGCGCCATCGGTACGTTAAATTCTCTGCTCTTTTCTATGAGTTGCCTTATGTTGAGTATTTGCTCACGCGTGCCTCTACCTTTCACAAAGCCAGCTTGTTCTTTCGCTATCTGTTTGCGTATAAAGTTCTCGAGTCTTCTATTGATGATGTGAAGAAGGACTTTGCCTGCATGAGAAATGAGAGAAATGGTCCGATAGTTTCCGCATTTGAGCGTGGATCCTTTCTTGTGTAGAGGAATGATGGTCGATTCAGTCCAATCCTCAGGCCAACTACCTGTTCTCCAGACTTTGAGGCATATTGAGTGCATAATTTTTATGCCATCTGTTCCTAGGCGTTTTAACATTTGCGCAGTAAGACCATCACCACCACTAGCTTTGTTCTTAAGTTTAGCGATTGCAGACTGAACTTCGTGCAATAATATATCGGGCTCTCTCACTGAGTAGTCTAGCCTATCACTAGTAGAGTCTTCTTCGTTTACGCTGTAAAGCTTTTGGCAGTAATCTCTCCACCATTCCAGCACAAGTTCTCTATCCGTGATTGGTTTACCTTTATCATCCTCTATAGACCAGCTTTTCGGTTTAAATTCCCTAGCTAGAAATTTCACTTTTTGAAACATATCCTTAGTATGCGCAGAGTAAGCATGCCTTTCAATATCTTCACACACCAAGTCTATGAAGTTGTTCCTGTCTTCTCTGCACAACCGTTGGACACGCGTGTTAAGTTGGGAATACTGTTCGCGATCTTCATTGGAGGATAAACCCTGCGTCTTCAAGGCTTTTCTTTCCTCAACAGCTTTCCAGGTATTAACGCTCATCTAATCAGATTTAGGTCCTACTGATGTTACATCTTCGGAGATAGCTTTTGCCGTGTCTAAAACTACCGATTTGAAGCTGTTCCAGGAGGTATTGGCTGTTTCGAAGGGGTCAATTTCCAAATGGGACAGCCGGGACATTACCAAATCTTCAAATGGTTTTACTGCAATTTCCGGCAGAGTGATGACACGCGTAGGTTGAGAGTGCTTGACAACCTTTAATCGGGCTTTGAATTCCGCTGCCAGAAGTTGATGGTCACTGCCGCAATCAGCGCCAGGCCGAGTTTTTGTGGACAAAATTGATGATCTCCACCTCCTACCGATAATGACGTAGTCAATCTGATTCCGATGCCCATTAGGGGATGTCCAGGTGTACAATCGCCGGGGGTGTTGTTCGAACCACGAATTCATTATTGTTAAACCAAATTCAGTGCAGAAATCCAATAGCTTCTCCCCGCGATCATTTCGTAAACCGAGGCCATGCTTTCCCACAACCTCTCTTAGATGATCGTCCTGCCTAGTACATCCAATTTTGGCATTAAAATCCCCAAGCAATATAGTTATTTCTTTACTTGGTATTTCGCGGTATAACTTCTCTAGATCATCGTAAAACTGTTGGATTTTCTCTTCAGATGAGGTTGACGTTGGTGCATAGACCTGTATGAGAAGAATTGGATGTGGATGGGCCGCAAGCTTGAGGGTAACAATTCTATCGCTGATGGCGTTATAGCCTATGATCTTATTACGCAGCTGCTTAGACACAATGAATCCCACACCGCTGAAGATGTTTTCTGGACTACCGGCATTGATCCTTAACAAGCCACTTGGTGATATGGAGTGGCCATTTTCCTTTATATGAGTTTCACTCAGACCTAACACGTCCAAACCGTATCTCGCCATGTATTAGACTGAAACAAAGGAGGTACCATATTCGTGTCCGTACCAGTTCGCCTTAGATTCGCGGATGGATATTTTTCATAATAAAATTATTGGATAGAATAAAAAAATGGTGCGATATTGTGCCGTGTACGGCTGTATGTCCACGGACAGAGACCCAGACAGGAGATCTTTTCGGTTTCCGCGGGAAGAACAGAGGTAAGAACCAACCTACATAGCAAATAATCGGTTCGTATTCATACCTACTTTCGACTCACAATTAATAATGTAATAGATAAGCCCCTAAATAATTTTAAATTAGCAGCAACTTGGTAGTCGGTACATTATTTATTTATTACAACCTCTTTGGTAGGTACTGTACGTAGTCATCAGGTGTATCAAAGTTAACCCGAATGTCAACTGATGTCAACCCTGCACTCACACGCCTGTCGTCACGCACACATGCGCAAGTAAAAATGACAGTTGTCTATAACGAGCCCGTTGTATGGGAGTGTCCGAGGTGTGGTGGTAGTTTAAAAATTACCTATAACTCCTTAATCAGTTTATCGTTTTCCCAAAAGTGAAAGAAGAAAGAAAATTTAGGGACGGAGAAGAAGGGCTAAAAAGTTTGGATGGATTGTGTAAAAGATGATATGAATCAAAAAGGTGTAAACGAAGATTGGACGGCTGATAGAGATGAATGGAAGAGAAAGACATGTTGCGCCGACCCCAAATAAGTTGGAATAAGGGCAGCCAGATGATGATTTAAGATCTTTTGAACATGAGAACGAATAAAGAAGAGATATTTTTGAAGTAGTCGTATGCAGTGCGAAAAATATAAATTCATTTATATCAAGCACATGATTTTACTACTTATCATAAGCTCTCTTCTGCGTTAGTGGCGTATAAAGTGGGTTCATATTCCTTCATGCCATATTCAGTCAAATGCTTTTAAATGGTCGATCATGAGCTGGCTTTCCTTTAGAAATCCAATAAAAGTAAACACGCGAGTGACATACTCACTCAATATTTGGATGATAATTGTCTCCACATTTCATCGCGTTCGATGTATCTTCTAACTGTTAGTAAGTACCTCATACATTAAAAATTGTTATACTACGCGCGCCATTTTCCTAATTTGTGACACTACTAACTTGTGATACTGATGGAATAAGTCAGTTAGTGTGGATTAGCCAAAAACTAATGCTACTCTAGTTTTCATCAATTAGTCTAATCTAAGTTCTCATCAACTACCCCGGTCAACTATGCAACACCTATTAGGCGTGCGAAGTTCACTTTACTCGAACGATGCAGTGAGTTCTCTTATTGCGGGTCCGCGCGGACAATACCCATTACGCAGCACACGCTCTTAAAAAGCAATTCTTCTGGAATCAGGCGTATTTTATGTAAGTATAAGTTATTCCTAGGAGCCTTTAAAATTTGTGACTCTGGAATCAGGCGTATTTTATGTGAGTATAAGTTATTCCTAGGAGCCTTTAAAATTTGTGACTCTGGAATCAGGCGTATTTTACCTGAGTATAAGTTATTCCTAGGAGCCTTTAAAATTTGTGACTCTGGAATCAGGAGTATTTTATCTGAGTATAAGTTATTCCTAGGAGCCTTTAAAATTTGTGACTCTGGAATCAGGCGTATTTTATCTGAGTATAAGTTATTCCTAGGAGCCTTTAAAATTTGTGACTTTGGAATCAGGCGTATTTTATGTGAGTATAAGTTGTTCCTAGGAGCCTTTAAAATTTGTGACGCTGGAAATACATGCTTATGACTGAAGCTTTATTGGTTTTGTTCTCGCTACTCACACCTACCTACTGTTTAAAACATTTTTGAACGCAATGTCGCATGTTAAGTTTTTTCATCTTCAATTACTGGTTCATTATGTTATGTAATGCTTACACTGATATCAGCTATTAATTCCAAACAGTCATTTTCTGTATCGATACCAAATCAATTGGTAGGCAGTAAATCGATGAAAGTAATAAGGAAAACTAATTTCTAAGCATTGAGATTGTGTCACGATAACTGATTTTCATTCACTCATCACGCACGCCAGTATCCCTTACGGGTTAGGTAGGCGTACACCATCATTGGCCGTGGTCTTTGACTTTTTGTCACGTCGGGTTCGAGTCCCTAAGTCGCCTTTTACAACACCCGCGGGAAGGATACGGTGTGATACTGTTGTAAACACGACACTTTCTACCTAATAAAATTTATAGGAAATGGAAAGAGCTTAACAAATAAAAGCAAAATAATTTTAACACACCACACTAACCATCCTACGAAGAGGTGATTTCAAAGCTCCTATATCTTTTACGGTGCAAGATTTTATGAAAATCTTCAAAATTATATTCCATAACGTATTAAAAGGCTCATAGAGTCGGTTTAACGGGCGCGTTCACCCTTTAAAGCCTGCCAAGTATATAATATAATAATAATACTATATTAACAGTTACATTCAATTCTCTAGGTAGTTTGATTCTAAATAGCGAAGTTTTATGAGCCTGCCTCAATTATTGTATTCAGCTTTTACGTTCGTATTATGATGTTCACAGTCTTGTACTCTTTAATAGCTTTCCATTAATTCTATCTATAGACTGCTTTTGAAAGCATATAACGTTTATAGATTTATAAACGTTTTTATTTGGCATTAAAATTATATTTGTATAGAGCGCTTAATGCATTTCAGAAACATTTAACCATTTCAATGATTGCTCATATGTTAAAAATACTTGTGGTTGGAATCTGAACAACGTTTTCAAAATAATTGATGTATAATTGTTTTTTTTTACCATTATTTAATATTAAGTTAAAAACTAATAATATCGAGTCTTTTTCGGTTAGTTTTATGTAGGTATTTTTACTTAGACTACGTGATCAGTTCGTAGAAATTAATGAGTGCGTTGCTCGTGCGTGACTTGTGCAATGGGAATGGTTACTGCATGTTCCAGGCGGAAAACTGAAACAACAATTGCCATGATTGCCATACAAAAGACATCAACGAGTTCAATGTCATTTTAGGTGAGTTGGTATGATATCGGCTAAAGTACTAGTGTCCGCGTTTGAGGTAACGGGTGACTAAGGAACTCGAGGGTTCCATTTCTAAGAATTACAATTCTAGGATATAGACATAGCATTTTTTCTTACATAACCGTTTTTACGGCTATTTACTTTTTGCCTATTCCGTACCTAAGGGATATAGGCACGATAATTGTGTGTATATGTATTGATTACTCATACACACTCATCAAATACGCTACACAAACGTAGGTAAATAACGCACCGAACTTTGTTCAAACATAACTTACGTAGATCAACCGGCAGATGTAATGAAATGACCAAACGTTTGCCGTAAGTTCGTAGGTAGGTATATGTCGCTGGTTTTTTAATAAATTTAGGATTATGATAAAAAAAAAGACTAGGTGTCGCTAGCTGCTATCTACTCAGTGCGATTCGTCTGTAAGCAGCTTATTCAGTCAAGAAATTAAGCATACTCATGTCACTGTATAAATAATAGTTTATGTTTTAGGAAGAATTATGTCATAAACCTGAACTACTATCGGTTTTTGATCAAAAACCTAATTTTATCATACCTAAACCTGCATATACACAACATACTTAGTAACCTATGTGTTGTACCTAGTCAGCAACTACAACAACTTTTCTCTAAATTGCATACAATTAGGGCAGATTTTCACTGCCATAATCATAAGAACCCCCATAATAGGTGAGAACCGGACTATGTTGCGAGACAATGGGCGAATTACAAGAGATAAAAGAAACTTGCATGAATAGACATACTCTGCATACGTTGTAATTTTGGAAACTAAACCCGGTGTTACGTCAGTTTATAATCGTTCGTAATCCATAAGTATGAGACATTATAAAGAGTTTCATTGTGTTTCAATTCAAAAGAACAACGTAACTAAGTACTCTTTAAGTAGGTGTATATTTTATTTACGTAAGAAAATTTTCCATGACGATTAAAAATTTTGCTTTATTCCTAATTTCAATATCGTAAATTTGAGTTTTAGTGAATAATGTTTTCTCCCACTCGACACTACATAATGAAGTGAATTCCACAGTCGCATTATATACCCTTTGATAGGGCCTTGTAATTATAAACTAACTTCATGTTCGAAACTGATGAAATGCCCTGTCAGGTGCATAAATAAAATTTACGACGGTACGAAGTTTTATCGTGGAACGCATAAATGAGATTTATAGAACAAGCGTGTTGAATAGTAAAATTCATTAGGATGGTTGTTTTCCGGTGGCGAAGGGAGTAGTCAGTAGGAGTTACGGCTTCCCCAGATTGCGATGCCATAACTCAGCATCAGGCATCGACCGTGCTCCGTCCGGAACCGACCGCATCCGCACCATCATTTCAAGATGTCAGCTGACTGAAATACAGCCTCGTCTGGATGTGGGTAGTGAGTACTATCGCTAGCACATCAACCTACCCATTTAAGGAATCAACCAATAGTGGTTTATCTTATTATTTGTATAAAATAATCAGTTTAAGTTGGCCCGTGGGCGATAGTACCTTTCGAGCGCTATTTATGTATTTTCGTTCAAGTGTTTATTGTCTACAATAAGATGTACAAGAAAATTCGTCATACAAGGAGACATTCAGTCAGGATTTTATGATTAGGGCTTTGTGAATTTGTGACTACAATTGCAAATAGAAATTAGGGCTTTGAAATTACAGCTGTAAATAGAAGTGAGACACACTTTTAAGTGAAGTAATGTAGGTACTTTGTTAAGGAAAACAAATAGAAGAGTTTCAAAGCGTGAAAAAGCGTTTAAATAATACGATTTGTAATAATACAAGATTTACAAAATAAATTTGACTAGACTGGCTTAGACATAATACTTCCTAAATATTTCGTAGCGATTCGCTACGCCCGCTTCATCGCAATTCACGGATTAGTCGCTATTCACTATCAAATTCGATAACTTGTGTGTAGATAATGGGTGATACATATCTACCGAACCAAAAAATGTAGAGTCTAAAATATATCTTCGAGAAGGCAAAACACAAACCTTACTAAAGCCTCGTAGCAATTCGCTACGCTTTTGCGTGACCACGACTCACGCCTAATCTGAACAGATTAGTCGCTATAAAATTCGATAATACACTTGGAATTGCAGATGAGGGATGATACGCTTAGCGTCGAGTCGTATCTCCTCAAATACGCACCGATAGATGGGCGTAAGTGAAATACTAGTTGAATAATTGTCGCGTAAGGAATGTGTTGGTTGTGGCTGCGGTGTGTGGTGTTTGTAGGGTTGTCACGTCTTAAAAACATAGACCTGATTGTAGGGAGTCAAGCAAGACTGCAGGCCGCTTATTTCGCTTTGTCTAGTAGTAGGAGCATCGCTTTCTCAGTTCAAGACCATATTTGGTTGCATTTCAACAGGCCGCCGAACACAAAGTTGGTAGAGGTCCTCATCACGTCAGTAGGTATTAGTTTACTACTTGAACTAAGTATCTGATTTTCTGAGGAGAGACACTCCTTGCCTTTGAAGGTATGTTTGCTGCCTATGATACATACACAAACAATACCAGATGCTTAGGGATAAGGAATGTAACTCGATCACCTGGACCAGCACTAATAGGGCTTCCAAATCAGCCTGACACTCATGGCAACCCTATCTACGTGTGGAGCTATTGCAATCAGTTCAGGCGAGTTTCACTGCGAGTATTCGCGCTGTTACTTTTCCAACGCGCGACCGCGCACGACAACGCTCTGTTTGCTCCCCGGGCTGTCGTCTTGGCTTCCAATGGCTTCCATGCGCGCCCAGCCACCAGCTCCAGCCATGGTGTTTATTATGGCCTTATAAGAATAGTAATCTAAGCGAAATTGCCGATTCTTATCCGTAAGAACCCAGAAATTCTTTCAATAGAAAGCATATAGAAAGGTTTCTAGCGTTTTCTGAAACATGCCACACTAGCTTCTAATTCTACGCACGAATTTGCAGGCATCCACGTTTGCCTTATCTTCAGGGGCAATCACAATGAATAGCAAATTAAATGGCAAGGTGATGGATGCCCTGCCGAGCGGAAGCTTGTCTGTGTCTCCAGAATACGTAAACAAAGTAGGTGCAGGTGCATTTTCTAATGTAATTATTCTTGAAAATAAAGAATCTGTTGTCTTACGAGTAGCAAAAGTAAAAACTACTCAATCAACTGCAATTGCCCACAATTGACTTTCCATGTTCTTTTCACCTATAATAGGTACCCACCTACATAAAGCCCCTTAGCGTGTCAAGCTCACATTACACGATGTTATAATTTTTACGTGGCTAATGAGTTATTAAGTCAGTGAATTGGACAACCAATAATGTTACATGATACACACGAACGACTTTCCTTGACGAAACTACAGCATTTGACAGCAATATGCATCTTTAGTTTCATACAATGTAGAGTCAGTTGAATGGATATTATCGACAAATAAGATGAAAGAATCTTTCTTGCCGACAAGTCATGCATTCGGAAAATAACCGAAATAAATGTAAAGATATGCAAACTGATACCGACTTGGTGTGTGCACGCGAAGATTTGGAGGTGATTTAAGATAACATTACTGTGTACCGTTGCGGGATCGGTCGCCGTCCGGCGCGACGCGGCGCCCGCGCAGCCAGCCAGCCAGCCAGCCACCAGCGCCCACTCACCGTTACTTTAGCGCCAAATCTGCGTACAATACTCTGTGCTCTGTACCGGATAACTCGAGTCACGATCCGGGTCCGTGAACTTGTCTAATCTCCCGCCAGAATTACTCTTCCTTATACGGCAGATGCATATTTTATTGGAGCTATCGCGTAGACAAATTGCGGCCGAGCTGATTTATACACTGACTGTTATGTATGATAGCAGATAATGTTCCGCGCCACTACCACAATGCTATGTAGAGTCGAGGCGCTCAGTGCGGTTTCTGAATAAGTAAACACGATATCGGTACCTAGATAGACAATAAAACGAATATCATAAGCAAATATAGCTAGCTCTCGTAAAACCTCCTGTTTAGGTAGGTATCTGAAAATCCTTAGAAAGTTGATGAGACCGGTGAGACATTCGTCATCCACTATGATCGATCTGACGACTTTTAACATCATCATCATCTGCCTGCCCTTATCCCAATTTATTTGGGGTCGGCGCAACATGTCTTTTTCTTCCATTCATCTCTATCACCAGTCAAATCCTCACTTACGCCTTTATTTTTCATATCGTCTTTTATACAATCCATCCAAACTTTTTTAGGCCTTCCTCTTCTTCTGCGTCCGTCTACATTCATGTTCATTACTTTCTTTGTTACATGCTCTTCATCTCTCCTCATTACATGCCCATACCAAGATAAACGATTCCCACTGACGACTTTTAACATCAAACTCAAATCGGGAGATGAATCATTTTACGTCAGCATCTAAAGTTACTGTAACACCGCAATTAATGGTTTATTTTTAGTAAAGACAGTTACTACATAATAGAGCCTTTATCGCTTGCGGGGTACACATAGCTTCAACCGCCTTAAAACAATAAATTTTAGTTATAACCCCTAAAATATACTATTCCCTGAAATTGTAAGGTATTACAATCAAGAAACTCAGACGCTTAAGATACTCGTAAAAACGTCCGAAGATACGAAAGGGCTCTACTTTGCGTCAAATGCGTGCTCGACCATCGCCTTCGGATAGGACAAATCGAGTTAAAAAAATATTCCCTATGTATAGCATGTATAGGTAATAGGTATTGTAGTTTCGATGTGGGGAGAAACCCAGACAGGTAACTCACGCACTGGACGCGTCAGGCTGTTAATACGTTCGTTGCCCTTCGCCCAGCCGCGTCTGATCGCGGATCGGCTGTCTGAGGCCGACGACGCGCCGTCCGACACGACCAGCCTGTACCTACTGGACATTCGACACCGACCAGCCAATATACGCAAGGCTTATAGGGTGTAACTGAAGGGATTTCCATACGCGTAAAACTGAAGTTGCCCTTTTCCCGGGCAAAATATGGCTCTACGATACTGAAGCGATCAGCAAATTCAAGTTCATCATATCTTTATGCGATAATGCGTTTATGTTTTTAGGTAGATTTGAATAAAGTAAAATTCAAAATTTTCTGGAGGTTATTGTTTGTGATAGGTAGGTACAGTACAAATATAACTTATTCATGTTTAGAGATGGGCACGTACCCGGGTATTTACCCAACTACCCGGTAAATACCCGTACGTACCCGGTAAATACCCGTATGTACCCAAATAGGTGGGTAGATAAAAATGTATGGGAAGTCGAAAAATTTTTCTCGTTTGCCATCATGGCCTCCATAGAAAAAGTTGTTCAGTTTCATGGTCTGAGCATGCTCGCAAAGTTTTAGGCAAACCGTCAAGTTCACGCGTAAAAGTTGTAAAAAAAATAACTGCAAATATTTGAAAGGGTAAACCAGCCCATGAAATTGAACAACTTTTCCAAAGGAACATAGGTCAAAATATAAATAAATACAAATTTACTCTTTTCTCCCTATAACTTAACTCCGTCTGCTCGTACAAGGCCCTCTATATATTATCAATCATAGTATTTGTATTATCTAACGAACCGTCATGGTTAAAATCAAAAATAATGAGAATTACGAAAAAAATATTACTTTTCAATCTACCCACCCATTTGGGTACATATGGGTATTTACCCGGTAAATACCCAATTACCCAGGTATATACCCAAATGGGTAGATTGGGTATATACCCACCGCCCATCTCTATTCATGTTTCTGGTTGGATTTTCTGCTTTTTTGTGTGGGACACCGAGTCAGCGAACGAACTGATGTCAGTCTTTTTATAATTTCGCTTCTACGACACAAATCTAGGTATTAAGATATCTCACTTGCGTTATTTCTTACACCCTGTATAATAAATAAGTATTCAGTGGCCAATACCGCCAATGTGAGTAGTAAAACGTTTACCTATCTGTATATTACGTGCTAAGCTGGTCGGACCTGCTACTGCAATGCTAGTCTAGTTATCGTATCGTTTATAGTAATGCGGTGGTTTTACTTTTTTATTGCTAGAATGATACGTGTCTATTGAGATATTAAGAAGATACCAGAGTGATGTCTGTTTACCGCCTTTTCATACAAATATAATCCTCTGTTTTCGTTCCGAATAATACACGTAGAGCTAGTCTTTCTTTATGAAATTAAGGCCGACTACTTGCTTGCCCTTATTTTTTTGTTTTTCCGAAATAAAAACGGAAAGAAAGCTTATTTCATTTCAATTTACTCAAATTTTCTTCTAAAGGGAAAACAGGATTCCCTTAGCTGTAAGATAATTTTGGGAAAATAAGTACCTATTAAGTACCCAAGTTTTACGGAGTTAAATGTTCTGGCTATGTAAACATGCATACAATTTGTGACTTTCACGTAAAGAATTATATTCGAGTACGACTTCAAGCTCTATTTAGGTTCGTACATGGAACTCCTTAACATATGAATAGTCGTTCGTGACTTATTCATGCAAGTTGTAAGTATGCAATGCACAGAAAAAAACCAAAGTAACAAAACTAAGTTATTCCTCGCCACGTTCCCGGCGCAAGCGCAGGATGGGGCTTTAAAAGCTCGGCTATGCCATCCTTCGTGAGCTGAAATAAAACAACAAAGAATACCAAATCGGCAAAGTTAGGGAGCCTAGAGGTGCTAGGCACCGCCGAACCGGTTTGACCGGGAGATTCTTTGTTTGGTTATCGCGGAGTCGAGACGTCGCGACATCGCAGCGCATGACTGACGCTCACGTTTATCGTTCCAGAGACACCGAGCGAGTCGCGTGCTAATGCGCCTGCCGCGAGCCTCGGGCAGCTGAGGCGGGCGGGGGGATGGCGGCGCGCGCGCCCGCGCTGCTGGCCGCCGCGGCGCTGGCCTGCCTGAGCGTCGCGGCCGTCGGCGTCGGCGCCGCGCGCTTCGGCGACCGCCTCGCGCCGCGAGTGCCCGCCGCGTACGGCCCGCGCAGCGCGCCCGGCCCGGCGCACCACCGCCTCGCCGAGGCCGACTACACCTACGAGGATGAGTACGAAGACCGCTCGCTTTCCGCAGAAGAGGATGACGAGCGCTCCGAGGAGCAACCCGAGACGGAGCCTCCGCCGCGACGACCCGCACGCACTGAGGCGCACCGCCTCGAAATGAGTACTGAATACTTCGTCATTCCAGAACGAAGCTCCACCTCCTCGTCGTCTCCACCGACGCCTACCAGGCCACCGACGGCTGTGTCGACGCAGCCGGCCAATACAACCGTCATATCGACCCTTTTGCCGCACGCTCACGGTCCGCTGAGGACAGAATCCTGGGCGGTGCCTGTTCTCGCGCTCGCCTGCGTCAGCATGATTACGTTCAGTGGCTTCGAAGCTTTCGTAGTGTGGGGTGCTAGCAAGAAGTCGCCTAGTCAACGACACCTTTTGCTCGGACAGACTCTACTATTTGGACTATTTTCGTGCGCGGCTACTGCAGCGTTATACGCAGCTACACCGACCGTGTTTACATGTGGCGCGGTGCGTTTCGGGACTGGTGTATCGTACGTGATAGTGTTCGCGTCGCTGCTCGTTAAGTGTGTCTTCCTGTTGAGCCTCAACGGAGGCGTTTACCTACCGGCAGCTTACCAAGGACTCTTACTGTTTTTTGCGGTGATGATTCAAGTGGCGATCGGAGCACAGTGGCTCGGCGGGTCCCCGCCGCGCGTGGCTGCCGGCGGAGGCCGCTGCGAGTCCGCGTTATCGGACCTGCTGTTGTCCCTGTGCTACGCAGCGTTCTTGGTGGCCGTGGTGTGCGGCGTGGCGCTGCGGTCGCGCGGCATCCGCGACAACTACCGCGAGGCGACCCACATCGCAGCCGCAGGAGGCGCGACGGCCGCCGTGTGGGTGTGCTGGGTGGCGGCGGCGCTGGGCGCGCCCGAGCGGCACCGCGACGCGTGCGTGGCGGCCGGCCTGCTGGCCACCTGCGCAGTGGTGTTCGCGCTCATGTTCGCGCCGAAGGGCCGGCGGCTGGCCGCGCTGGGCCGCGAGGGCCGCTGGGACGCCGACCGCGACGAGGGGCTGAGCTCGCTCGGCGCCGGCGGGTCCGGCTACTCGCCGTCCTTCTTCCACTTCAAGCCGGTGAAGTACGGCATGGTGTCCGCGGGCGCGCCGGGGCCCGCGCCGCCCGCGCTCGACCGCAAGGAGCCGCCCGCTCAGCCAGCCGGTTAGTTAAGTATCTAGAGTGCGCTACTAGTGAGGACTAGCGCTTCCACGCACCAGGTCTGACCGCGTTCTGTTCGCAGATCTGTACGGCGCGCTGTTCGCGAGCTCGCACGCGCACGCACGCCCCCTCTGCCCCCCGCCGCACTTCCCCCTGCACCCCCTCATGCACTACCACTACAACTATCCGCCCTATCACTATCTGCTGCCTCCAGGTAAATATTTCACAGACACGGTATGTATGATACACTCGTCGACACCCTATTATCAATTTTCTTTGCTCATTTCTTGTAGCTTATTCATATTTTCTTGTAATTTTCCGATACTTATCTCTTCACTTAAATCACTGGACACGCCTGAACGATTCGATGATGAAAAAGCGACTTCGCCTGGGCGCGCAGGCGCATTCTTATTGCACATTGCGGAGCATGTGTCGAGACGTAGTGAGCGTGTGGTTGACGTGCCCCTCTGTGTGCAGGCGTGATGGTGCGCGGCGAGGAGGGCAGCGTGTACACGAGCGTCGAGCCCACCTTCAGCAGCAACCCCAACGTATACTTCCAGCGGCCGGAGCCGCTGCACGTCGGCATGATGTACTGAGCCCTGCCAAACCAGCGTTCCTAGCGAACAGTGCGATTTGACAGTGCCCCACCAACCTACCACCAGCCCTCTCCGCGTCTATGAAAATATCGCTGTAACTGTTGTAGAGTAAACGACAGGTTTTCACGAATATTTTCGATGCGATCTCTGGTGATGAGTGTGTTAATTAATTTCACTGATGATTTCTGAACACAAATGTCTACTGAAAAGAAAATAGGTGCCAATACCAACTGATGTTTATCAGACAATTAATTATAATTCTGTATTTTCGATTAGATATTTCGCGTGTAAATATTTTTAATGCAATTAAATAAGAATCGTGACAAATTGAACAATGTTCTTAGTATGTTCCATCCATCTTAGTTTTTAAATAGGTGGCTCTATTTTATTTTCAAGTAGAAATAACTAGATATATCGGTCAACGTGCAGCTTCCCGGCAGACTGAAGCCCGGCGGGATGGTTGCGGATGGCGAGCGCGACGACGCGACGTGAGGACGCGACGCGACGCGACACGAGGGTGCAACGACCTCTACGACACGCGCTGCCGTGTACAGTATTTTAGGAAAACTAAACTAGGAAATACATTACAGAAATATATTTCGCGATCATCTACTTTCTAGTCATGTATAATTAATAGCTATAAAGTAGATTTAACAATACCGCGTGACAGTAAAGAGTAATTTAAGCTAGTATTAACTAAACTACTCTACATGGCAGCTTTGAAGCTAAAAACGAATGAAATGTAAATATTTTTTAAACAATTTAAAATTAAGTTACGTAAAGCTGTTTGTGATTATTATATTGTATTGAACCCACCCTAAATAATTCGAACAGCTAATAGTATTAATTTAGTTTAGACTATAATAAGGTCTACTTTTACTTTGAAATTGTAAATAAAGACTAAAGACTGTTTTTGGAATCTTATTTTTTTATTAAAGATTGTAAATTTACTCTAGCAACATTATTTAGCTTACTTTTTAAATAAACACATTTCATACACTACACTTTCCCACTCGATAACAGAAAAATGTAGTACCTGAGTCTCACATACACTTCAGTCATTCACTATCGCTGATGCTGATGTAGAATTTACTTGGTGCCAGTAGAGAGAAGAGCGAGCAGGCCAGATGCAGCCGTCAGGGAGACGATGTAGTTACTGTGAGAGGAATGTTAAGGAAAATATTGCCTGAAAAATAAACACTTTTGATACTGTACTTGAAATGCAGATTTAGCAGTTTGAGATACCAATTATCCATTTAGAATATCAGAAGAATTTGAGATAGAGTCTGGCCAGCGAGTCTTTGGACACGGAAATGGCGCCAATTTTAAAAATCTTTCACATGTTAACACTGAAAAACTACGATAGATCAATTTTGATACTTACTATTTTTTTGTTTTCTGCTCTTCAGTTTGTGTTTACCTTGCCTACCGGTATGTATGTATGATGTACTGCCGGGAGTAACAGAAAGGGTATAACAAGCCGAAAGGAGGTCAAGGTACTCATAAAACTGAACAACTTTCCCCATGAGGTCAAGGTACTCATAAAACTGAACTTTCCATATGAAAAAAATATTTGGACCTCCCATACAAAATCGCAGATCAGCTGATTGATTTACTCTGATAGGTCCAAATTTTTTTTCATATTTCGTCCCATGTTCCATGGGGAAAGTTGTTCAGTTTCATGAGTACCTTGACCTCTTTTCGGCTTGTTATACCCTTTCTGTTACTATCGGTAGATACATCATACATACATACCGGTAGGCAAGGTAAACACAAACAAAAGAGCAGAAAACAAAAAAATAGTAAGTATCAAAATTGTTTTATTGTAGTTTTTCAGTGTTAACATGTTGCCATTTGAAATATTTGAATTATTTGACGTCCAAAGACTCGCTAGCCAGACTCTAGTTTATCAGTCATTTACTGTATGAGAACTATTAATTTATGGGTGATGAATCATTAATAAACTAATACTCTTCAATCATTATTAAAGCCGCCCTAAGAGGTTTAACTGCAATGTAAGATTTTAAATTAGTACTGATTGAAAAAACCTGATAGCCCTTTACTAACATAGCTATGGAATTAAGCTATGTGATGACCTCAATAAAGCAGAATGATTAGTAAATGGATGTGCCATTACTAATCAAATCAATTTTAAATAAGTGAAAGAAATTCGGCAACTTTCTTTTTTTTTCTTGCGACATTAGATTATTTTTTAATTAAAATTTTAGCAAATTTTGGTCGCAATTCTATCTTTACAATGCAAATATTACGCCAGAACAGGTCAAAATTAAAAATTACCAATTCAATTCAAGTACCAGAATTCGAAAGATATTGAAATTTGTCAAGGGTTGATTGGTGTGTACAGCAGGATAATACCCCACGTATTCCTGGTTTTAATCTCCAGTTGCCACTTGATATTTAAACAAACTTAAATTTTAAAAAAGGATACACAGTGGGGGTGAAAGTGCGCAGGATGTAGAAGCTGCTGAGGATGACGATGGTCAGGAAGAGAGCATTGTTGTAGAAGATGGAGAAGGTGGTGGCCTCGTAGTCAGCTACCTCGTTCTTCTTCCAAAGGATTCTATAAATATAAAAGAATTGGGTTAAGTATGCAAATATTATGAATAGTGACTAGTGAACAAGTTAAGCTGTATTATCAACACCCTAGAACATAATTATAATAGAAATCATACTCACAAATTACAAAAGTATTCTATAAACAACAATATGACTATCTAAATAATCTATACAATGGAAAATAACAACAGCTGTGCAAATGAATCAGAAAATATATCAAATGTGTATGAAATTAAAATAGCCTACCTTTCATCCTTCTCCTTGCGGCTCATCTTCTTGTCATCAGCGAGTTTCCTGCTCATCTCGCGAGAGACGGCGTCCTCCCGTCTGACTGCCACACGGTGCTTCAACTGGAACTTGGTGTTGCGGTAGGCCAGTGCAAGCAACCAGGTGCTGGCGGCGGTGACCAGCGCGAACCAGGCGAGCGACGTGCTCACTTCCAAAGCGTGCACCCTCCAGAACAACCCTGGAAATCCAATTAGAAATTGGTTATAGTTTTTGAATAGAAAAATATGAACAAAATGCAGCGACTCATATGCTACGAAAATTATACACTAAAGAAATTGATAGGAATCCATAGGTATCGATGTTACTGAGTCTAAACTGTGTAATAACGAGAAATAGGTTAGTTCACTTTCACTTGATAAAAGTGAAGTTTTATGTATGAAAAACTAAGAATTATCAGGCGAAATTGTATAAAGGCATTAAAAATTGTTTTTTTATTACTTACATATGGGAATAGCAGAAACTATGAATGCATTTCCATAGAAAAGAGCCGAGGACTTAGTGGAAACGTTTCTGCTGAAGTCCTGTAGCAGTAATTCCTCTTCCTTGGTGAAGGCTTTGTTCGATTTTCCGGACATTTTGAAAATACTAGTAAAAGCACTTGTCACACCAAAGATTTTTAAGACACTCTCACGAATTCAAGCCGACCGAGTAAAACAGAGGTTGAACAGAGGAATTCTCTCCAATCCTTCGCTGTGTTGGCGAAAAGAGATCAAACGTCAAATGACATGTCTCCAACGTGTCAAATATATTGCCAGAGTAAAAAAATCTTTTTACTTACAAAAACCGGTAACAGAAAAATTCAGGCAGCTTGTCTCCACTCTATTCGAGTAGCCAATCAGAAAAGAGCAATGATGCAACATTACAAAACGAACTCATTTTCGTTCAGAAATTAACTAGCCTTGTTTACATTCGTGCAAATGCTGCCAAGTATACATTGCTGCTTCGCGCTCAAACTTGTGACGATCAAAGCTAATAAAAACAGTAGTGTATATCAAATTAAATGTCTGACAAATGACAAATCTGGCAATTTCCGAACGAAATAATTTGAAATCAAAATACGTTTTTCGCTCCGTTGTGATTGTTGTGCTGTTTATTTTGAAAATTATTATCAAATAATGTTTCAAATACTCAAATAAATAGTGGTCTAATTCAAATAAATTTGTTAGATACCTGACGTGTTACTTGTATACCTGGAAACCTCTAATTACCCATTTGAACAATGAGCCACTTTGAATTTGCTATTCCCGAGAAAAAGGATGAATTACTGGAGTCTCACGTTGGACAATACCACGTAGAGGATGTAGTACAACCTAGACTTGTGCTATCTCAACTGCAAGGTCAGTCTTATTAAATTTTGTATACACTATACCTGAATGTTCACTACTTGAACTTCACTACTTACTCTTTGTATTTTCTAGATGCTGCTCGTGCATTCAACTCCGTTGGAGTGGGATATATCCTCGAGCATTTTGATACCTACTTCTCCATAATAGTACATGGGACAAAGCTAGAATGGAATGTGATAAACAAGGGTAAACAGTTTAACTATTTTTTGCTTATTGTATTTGGTAAAGTTGGCATATGGTACTAATTGTAAACTAACTTTTACAGGATTCGACCACATAATTCGAGCAACAAAGAGCCTGTGCACCCATCTTGAGCAGATATTCCAAGAAAAGGAATTAGATGAAGATGTGCGGAAGACAAACTTGAACATTGTGAAGATGACTATGTACTTGTTCACACAGATTATGAAAGTCAAAGACACTAAACTGGCTGCTGATGTAAGTATTTTTCCGCAGTTATTGATATTTTACTTGACATTTATTAGAATAAATAATATAAATAATTTTTGTACTGAAAAACAACGTCTAACAATATTTGGGATCTTTTTTCAGAACTCCACCAAACTAACTTTGGGAAAGAAAGGCAAGAAGGCGGTGGATGATGAGGAGTTCTGCGGCTGGACCGAGGCAGACAAGCAGGCGGCCTTGGTGACCCTGTACATGGTGGTACTGCAGCCACTGTCCCGGCTCTGGGACCCACCACTGGCTGAAGACAACTTTGTTTCGTAAGATATTTAATTTCGAATAAGTCTGCATTATATTCATTTTACTTTTATTCTGTCTGCAATATTAGATAAGGTGTATAAAAAGTTATGAACATTCCATGGGATATATAATCCAATAGTAGGTACTTACAGCCCTTGAAATATTTTCTGCATACCTTTTTACACCTTCAATTTTAATAACATAGCAATTACTATGTTATTTCTGTTTGAATTGATTATTAAAAAAATATTTCCAGCATGGTAGCAGACCCCTGTTACAAGGCTCTTGAAGAGCAAATAATAAAGAACAAAACTGTGAGAGAGACAGTGTTTCAAGTTCTGGGAGTTCTCATCAAGAAATACAACCATGGAACTTCATGCCTCATTAAATTAGTGCAGGTAAGAATCCGCTTTTTCTTTGTCAACTTTTTAGGCAGGAGTAAAGCTCTCTGATTTTGAAATACAAGTTTCTGAAATGATTCTAGTAGTTTGAATTAAGAGTTGGTTAAAATTATCAATATTTTTTTCAGATCCTACAAATGGCAGAGCATGCAGTTTCTCCAATCTGTGCAGGAGTGGTTCAGTTGACCAAAGATTTTGCACTGGGAACATTTGGACCTCAAATGGTAATATCATTAAACAGATTTACTTTTTAACCACATTTTGAAGTGATTGCTTGCGGTATTTACTGACACTTCCTTAGCTGATTCTTACTTTGATGCAAGAAATCTGCAGCAGTATTTTTTCTTTGGCCCATTTAGGATGACAGCTAAGAATTACATGAGTACATGTCCTACGAGAAATGAGGCTATGAGTTAAAATAGTCAATACACTTTGTACGGTTAAAATCCCTCAGGTTCGAGAGATAGCGGAAGCCCTAGCGTCATCAGACGAGGGCGAAGGCGCGGGGGCAGGAGCTGGCACGGGCACGGAGCAAGGCGCCGCGCGGAACTGCGGGGCCTTCCTGCTGGAGCTTACCAAAGAATTACCCAAGGAGATGACCGGAGCCATGCACGCGCTGCAGCCCTACTTGGAGAGTGACGAGGTATTGTATCAGACGGTGCGAAGGCGCGGGGGCGGGTGCGGGCACGGAGCAGGGCGCCGCGCGGAACTGCGGGGCCTTCCTGCTGGAGCTCACCAAGGAGCTGCCCAAGGAGATGACCGGAGCAATGCACGCGCTGCAGCCCTACTTGGAGAGTGACGAGGTATATTCTTTAATTTGAACTTATTTATTACTATATACCTTTACCTTTACCTTCACAGCCGCAACAGTCTACTGCTGGACATGGGCCTCCCCCGTATTAATATACATATGTTGTAAAATCTACGAATTATCAATAAGTCCAGTATATTTAACAGAAACTATCTGAAACTGTTATAACTGACTTGTTGCGCACAGCAAAAACTTTCTGTTTACTATACTACTGTACTTTGGCAAAGCAATATCTTATCATTTCTGTAAAAGTATGTTTTTAAAGTGAATAAGCTCTAATATAGTTTTTCTTTATTTACTCAGATCTTACAATTTTATATTTTTTCATAAGAACTTGACTTCATCTTTTCATTGTTTTATCAGAAAATAATTTTAAAATTCTTCCTTTCAGTCGTACACACTCCGCATCAGCGTACTGGGCATGATGTGTGAGATCCTGGCGGTGGAACTGCGCGGCGAGGGGTTGTCAGACGAACAGAGGATACAAAGAGACGACTTCCTCGATGATTTGTATGAACACATGCATGACCTGTCTGCTTACGTAAGGCACAAGGTAAGATTTTTGGTAGAGACGAAAAATATATACGTAAATAAGCGCGTCCACATCAAGAGCGATCAGCCTCGCGCGGCAAACGACCAAAAACTTACGTGGCTAACCCGAGGCAACGCAAGCTCGTGCGCGGGCGAAGGCGCGCGGGCCTAGCCAAAATTAACGCGCCTCAGAAATTTGCCTATTAATTTATTAGCTGTCCAAATTGGGCTGAACTTGGCTCGCCTGCGCAAGAGCGTATGCCGCGCGAGGCAGCGAGCAGCCTCGGACAGTGTGGACGAGTGTGGACCAACGGTGTAGACCTATTTCAGAGGTCAAACAAATCAGTACAAAAAACGAACGATGTCAATAGAATCTCAAGGAAACTATTGCTTTCTATTGGAAAATCTGTTACATTTTTATATATTTTGGCCCATGTTTGTATAGAAAGTTTTTGGAATTGTTTTACTTCAGGTACTCCAATACTGGTGTCGCTTGCAACGTGAGAACTGCGTCCCCGTTGGGCGGCAGCGCACAGTGCTGGAGCGAGCCATCGGCAGACTCAAGGACAAGGCAGCCTTGGTACGGAAAGCTGCTATACAACTACTCAAAGTAAGTTCTTGAGACACTACCACTAGTGGTTATCATCATCTTCCTGCCCTTATCCCAATTAATACTTGGGGTCAGCGCAACACGTTTTGTTGAACACAAAATCGTGTTGCAAAGGATTTGGCTCAATTTTACGACCGGCCACCTACCAGACGTCAAGCCTCCTTGGGAATGCTTTTGTGGTGGATTAACCGCCACCATACGGTTGGCCCTGGCTGTTTAGGTCGGGTTTATCCCTCGGTCGCCTCTTACGACCCCCACGGGAAGAGAGGGGGTGGTGCTATTCTACTCTGCCGGCACCACTAGTGGTTAAAACATTCAAATCTGGTAGTAGGCCATCTCACGCGGAGTTTTACGAAGCGTTCCATGTCAGGACCTTTCCTTTTATCTCCATCAGTCGTCGATTTTACGAGCCGCCCTCACTGCCAATTCAGCTTGCTATAAAGATAAAATTTTATAAATTTTCAGATTTTTCTAGAATGCAACCCATTCTCCGCTCAACTCAAGCTGGACATTCTCGAAGAGCAACTAAACACCGAACAAAAAATCCTCGACGATCTTCAAAAGAAACTCAACCCCGGGCCGGACCCAGAGCTTGTCAAGAAATGGGAGAAAATCGAGGATGACGTCATCAAAACTATAAAAGAAAAGATGGATATTCTAACGCAAGATGAGCCGGACTTGTCGCAAGCGTCGGTGGATAATTTGTATGAATCTATCCGCAAACATATGAAAGAGAAGAACTATTATAAGGCGTATTTGATTGTCAAACATTTGGAGCGGCTGTACCCTGATGCTAAGTTGCTGAGATGCGATATGGAGAAGAGTGAACAGGTATTCAAATAACGATATAGTTCCAACATAATTTATTCAAAACTTCCCTTATCTTTTCTCGACATTGAATTGTTCGTGTTAATTGATGGCCAAAAAAATGCAAATTGTGCAAAAGTATTTCCTTTTATTAAAATATTAAAAAGTATAACTTTTCCCGGTCATGTAAAATGTTTGCTTTCTGTAGCATACTGATTGTTATTTGTTAAGTAAACTATTGCATTAAAAAAAATCAAACGTTTCAGGTGGAATACTTTGTAGCCCTCCTCCGCAACATATTCATAATCCCGGACCGCCGCCAATCCGTCATACAGCAGTGCGACAACGAACTCGCTCTATTCAAACGCGTCGAAGAAAAAGAGAACATAGTAGCTTTCCTACAAGAGTCAGTGCACTTCTGTCGCATGATATCGGAGGCTGTTCCGATTATAAACTCCCTGTTGATGAGCAAGCAGGCGGGGGATGTGAGCGAGGCGATAGACTTCTTCACGACGGCGCACCATTTTAACATTGACTCTGCGAAGACTGGTGTCGCTAATATGCTGCTGCTGGTGTGGTCGCCTGATCAGGTCAGTAATCTTGTGTACCTATTTTATTATCTGTATGTATTGCGTGTAAAGAACGCAAATGAAAGATGCACACTTACTCTCTTGCTTATAATTGGTTAAGATGAAGAATGTGCCACAAACTGCTATAACCTAAAGCAAGGCAATTATGTTTGGAAACGTAATTCAACTTGTTTTGGAATATTATCTTCTTGTTCAAATCATTTCATTACGCTGTCCTTTACTTTAGAATGAAACTCACCTTTTGCTTGATACTGTTACAATTTGGTGCCGTGACCAGGTATTTTCAAAATCAACCCTGTTCTCTTCCAAACAGGACAAACGCGAGGCCGTAGAGCGGGCCTACCGCGACATGTACCTGGAGTGCGACAACAAGGCAGAAAGAGCGCGCGCGTACACTATCGCCAAGAACCTGGTGGCGCTAGTGGGACATGTGGACCGAGGCAGCGCGCTGGCTTTAGAAGTGCTTGTCAATAAGTGGGTGGAGAAGGGAGATATTTCACCGGCTATCATACAGGTATGTATGTTTTACTGTAATATATCCCGTAAATCTTACAGTAACACGCCTATCTATCCACCTGTTTCGCTACAATCGACAATACACACGCGTACATGTTTAAATCTATATTTCAACCATTCAGGTATTCTGGGAGATGTTCCTCAAGAAAATCGACGGCACAACCGACATGGACAGCTACGCCGCCCTGTCGCTACTAGTGATGATCGCGCGCGCCAAGCCGTCCGTAGCGCTCGCGAACCTCGAAGTCATACAAACACACGGCCTCACTGCCGACTACAACTCTAGAAACCTTTGTGCTCAGTTACTGCTCTCCTTAGCAGAGAAACACCAAAGATACCCAGCAGACCACGCGATATTCACCGCACTATACGACAGCCTGATCGAAACCTTTTCAAAACTGCCCAAGTTTTGCTCCTTCGCTGCGAATTCCATCGACTTCATTTACGCAGTGTGCGACACGCCGGAAATAGTCTGTCAGAAGTTATTAGCAGAAATGTACAAGAGGATAGAGGAGCAGATGGTGAAAGAAGGGGAGAGCGAGGAAGAAGTGACGATGCCGACTGAACTGCTGACGCGGTTCGTGTTTATGCTGGGACATATCGCGCTGCAGCACTTGATATACTTGGACATATGTGTGTACAGTGAACTGAGGAGAAGAAACCAGGTATTTACTTTTTCATATCATGTGTGGTCGGTCGCTTTAAGGGTAGTTCGAGTTAGTTCTGAATCGTGACTTCTAATCTAGTCTAAATATTGTTCCAACAAGAATATAATTAAATTTTCTTGCAAATATAGAGTTGACGAATTTATTCTATGTCAGTGAAGAGTTGCGTCATCAGAATTTAGAAATCCATACTATTCCATATTTCCATACTAATATTATAAATTCGAAAGTAACTCTGTCTGTCTGTCTGCTACGCTTTCACGCCCAAACCACTGAACCGATTTTGATGAAATTTGGCACAGAAATTGCTCATACACCGAGAACGGACATAGGCTACTTTTGCTTCCACTTGAGGGTCTGGAGTACGTGATGTAGACCATCAGAATCACCACCAGCAGCCCAGCTAAACTATAGGAGATAAACTATAGGGGATATGACTCCAAAGCAAAAGTTGTTCTGCGTGATGGGACCCTTCTGCTGGAGAAAAGACATCGAAGGTTTGGAGTGCCTCATGTAGACCACCAGGTGCACCAACAGGAGCCCAACCAAACTATAAGTGATTCAGATATGACTCCAAAGCAAAAGTTGTTCAGCTTGATGGGACGATTCTGCTAACTAATAGACATCGAAGGTTTGGAGTATCTGATGTAGACCACCAGGTGCACCAACAGGAGCCCAGCTAAACTATAGAAGATACAGATATGATTTCAAAGCCAAAGTTGTTCCGCTTGATCGGACGCTTCTGCTGGTGAAAAGACATCAAAGGTTTGGAGTACCTCATGTAGACTAGAGATGAAACGGATAGTTGTTTGGCCGGATACCGGATATCGGATATCCGGCCACCGTGAAAGCCGGATAGCCGGATATCCGGCGGCCGGATATTCGGCCGAACATTGTCATTTCGTGAAGTGCTCACGATGCGAAGTAAAAACTGTTTTCAAAAGCTAATCTCTACGAAGAAAAGCGCAATCGTTTGATACCTGCCAATTCAGAAAAATAGGTATCCATTCACCACAATTACATACGTAGATACATTTATCACGCCTATATCCCTTGCGGAGTAGGCAGAGCGTAAACGGCTGTACAAAACGGCCACTTACAATCCGTCTGACATTAGTTTGAGAATCACACAGAAGACTGCGTATCACCATAGTGACAGGTTGTCAGCCTGTCGCCTAAAATTGCAATGCACATTAACTTTCAAAATCCCTTGGTCGGTTCTTACGACACCCACGGGAAAGATATGGGGTAATACTATTCTAAGCCGGCGCCACACGGCCAAGTTTGTTATACAAGTTAACAATTTCGTCGTGAATAGAACTGTGGTGTTGAGTTTATATTATTACCTAAATTAGACACAAAATCTTTGATTTGTCTTATATAATGACATTATTGGTTTCAGACATTGCTTCAAACAGATAAATTGCAAAGTTTGGACCCCCATTTTTACCTCAAGTACTTTCTTTTAATCAACTATGGTTACTAGATTATTATTTTTGGTCAACATAGTAATTAATAATTACTAAACGCGAGACAGTTAATATTGCTGTAAAATGTTAGTTTAATTTAATGAATTAGCTATGCTGTAGACATTTTGATAAAATTGATGTATATTTTTAGTATCCGGTATCCGGCCGGATAGTCGCCTAATATCCGGTATCCCGCCGGATAGTAAAATCATGGCCGGATAGGCCGGATACCGGATAATTGCCGGATATCCGTTTCATCTCTAATGTAGACCACCAGGTGCACCAACAGGAGCCCAGCCAAACTATAAGAGATTCAGATATGACTCTAAAGCAAAAGTTGTTCAGCTTGATAGGACGCTTCTGCTGGCGAATAGACAACGAATATTTGGAGTATCTGCTGTAGACCACCAGGTGCACCAACAGGAGCCCAGGTAAACTATAGGAGATACAGATATGACTCTAAAGCAAAAGTTGTTCGGCATGATGGGACGCTTCTGCTGGCGAATATACATTAAAGGTTTGGAGTACCTGATATAGACCTCCAGGTGCACCAATAGGAGCCCAGATTAACCATAAGAGATACAGATATGACTCGAAAACAAAAGTAGTTCAGCCTGATGGGACGCTTCTGCTGGCGAAAGACATCGAAGGTTTGGAGTACCTGATGTAAATCATCAGGTGCACCAACAGGAGCCCAGATGAACAATAGGAGATACAGATATGACTTCAAAGCAAAAGTTGTTCCGCTTGAAGGGACACTTCAGCTGGTGAATAGACATTGAAGGTTTGTAGTACCTGATGTAGACCACCAGGTGCACCAACAGGAGCCCAGCTAAACTATAGGAGATATTTAAATGGCCCCAAAGCAAAAGTTGTTCAGTATGATGAAACGCATCTGCTGGCATCTGTTGGCAATGCGATCAGGTTTGAGAAATGTAGTACCTACAATATTAGCGTGATGAATATCCAGAGTATAATTTATAGGATGCTGGTGTGGAAATAAGAATTTTGCAAAAGTGTAAAGAATGAAACGAAACGAAGTTTGCGGGTACCAGCTAGTAAACACATAAAGGTATATTTGAACTATGTAGGTATATTTACATAAAATTGGTATACCTGGACTTTGCATGTTTACCTAATAACTCATGTTACAGGTCCGCGAAGAACGCAAACTGGAAGAGAAACGCAAGAAGAAAGCTGGTTTGTTCGCGACCCCTGCGCGCAAAGGTCGAGTGGAAGACTTACGTCGGCAGACGCTCATGAATGTCAGCAACGCCAGCGCCTCGTCGCGTGGACAGCGATCCGCCAGCGTGTCTTCTAAAGGACCCTCGGTAAGTACTAGTTCTTCTTTAGGACTTCTTTCGGGTATGTTCACGCAAAGGTCACGTGGAAGACTTACGTCGGCAGACGCTCATGAATGTCAGCAACGCCAGCGCCTCGTCGCGTGGACAACGATCCGCCAGCGTGTCTTCTAAAGGACCCTCGGTAAGTACTAGTTCTTCTTTAGGACTTCTTCCGGGCTTGTTCGCGACCCCGGCGCGCAAAGGGCGAGTGGAAGACTTACGTCGGCAGACGCTCATGAATGTCAGCAACGCCAGCGCCTCGTCGCGTGGACAGCGATCAGCCAGCGTGTCTTCTAAAGGACCCTCGGTAAGTACTAGTTCTTGTCTAGGACTTGTTCGCGACCCCGGCGCACAGGGCGGGTGGAAGACTTACGTCGGCAGACGCGCATGAATGTCAGCAACGCCAGCGCCTCGTCGCGTGGACAACGATCCGCCAGCGTGTCTTCTAAAGGACCCTCGGTAAGCACTAGTTCCTGTCTTGAACTTCTTTTCCAGCCCACATTCATTCACCGTGTGAAACGCAAGAAGAAAGCAGGTTTGTTCGCGACCCCGGCGCGCAAAGGGCGAGTGGAAGACTTACGTCGGCAGACGCTCATGAATGTCAGCAACGCCAGCGCCTCGTCGCGTGGACAACGCTCCGCCAGCGTGTCTTCTAAAGGACCCTCGGTAAGTACCTACTAGTTCTTGTCTAGGACTTCTTTCGTTCGGGCTTGTTTGGGACCCCGGCGCGCAAAGGGCGCGTGGAAGACTTACGTCGGCAGACGCTCATGAATGTCAGCAACGCCAGCGCCTCGTCGCGTGGACAACGATCCGCCAGCGTGTCTTCTAAAGGACCCTCGGTAAGTACTAGTTCTTGTCTTGGACTTCTTTCTGGCTTGTTCGCGCAAAGGTCGCGTGGAAGACTTACGTCGGCAGACGCTCATGAATGTCAGCAACGCCAGCGCCTCGTCGCGTGGACAGCGATCCGCCAGCGTGTCTTCTAAAGGACCCTCGGTAAGTGCTAGATCTTGTATTAGTTTACTTTTTAAGTCCTCATACAAAGGTCGCGTGGAAGACTTACGTCGGCAGACGCTCATGAATGTCAGCAACGCCAGCGCCTCGTCTCGTGGACAACGATCCGCCAGCGTGTCTTCTAAAGGACCATCAGTAAGTACTTTCTTTCGTTCTTGACTTGAAATTATTTTCCAGCCCACGTTCATCTGCTTTAGGATGGGTTTTACTGCGCCAACCCTCATAATCCAATGAGATACCATAGACATCTTGAAAATGTTGGACTGTGAGACTATCAAACTTTTGGTCACTTTACTGCTTTTGTTTACTATCAGTAAGTTGAAGTTTTTGCTCAAGATGGTAAAATTAAAAAACACTGAATTGCTCAGAAACAATACCTACTTTGGTGTTTAATTATTTCTGATTATTATTGGATATTAATGTATGGAAAGACAAGAAAATTAATCTGCTTGCTTTTCCAAACCTAACAGGTAAACACGACGATGACAGAAGACGAAGTGGGTCTCGAGGGCGCCGTGGCGGACGACGCGGACGCGGAGTACGTGCGCAACGTGTGCGACAAAGACATCGTTGGACCCAACACCGCGCTGGCTAAATACATCCCTCTGCTGCGGTATCTGCTGAGCAACCCCGCCAAGTGCACGCCCACGCTGCAGGCCGCTGTGGCTATCACCTTCACCAGGTACACACAACACCGCGCTCACAAGTACCTGCTGAGCAACCCCGCCAAGTGCACGCCCACGCTGCAGGCCGCTGTGGCTATCACCTTCACCAGGTACACACAACACCGCGCTCACAAGTACCTGCTGAGCAACCCCGCCAAGTGCACGCCCACGCTGCAGGCCGCTGTGGCCATCACCTTCACCAGGTACACACAACACCGCGCTCACAAGTACCTGCTGAGCAACCCCGCCAAGTGCACGCCCACGCTGCAGGCCGCTGTGGCTATCACCTTCACCAGGTACACACAACACCGCGCTCACAAGTACCTGCTGAGCAACCCCGCCAAGTGCACGCCCACGCTGCAGGCCGCTGTGGCTATCACCTTCACCAGGTACACACAACACCGCGCTCACAAGTACCTGCTGAGCAACCCCGCCAAGTGCACGCCCACGCTGCAGGCCGCTGTGGCTATCACCTTCACCAGGTACACACAACACCGCGCTCACAAGTACCTGCTGAGCAACCCCGCCAAGTGCACGCCCACGCTGCAGGCCGCTGTGGCCATCACCTTCACCAGGTACACACAACACCGCGCTCACAAGTACCTCCCGCTGCTGCGGGACCTGCTGAGCAACCCCGCCAAGTGCACGCCCACGCTGCAGGCCGCTGTGGCTATCACTTTCACCAGGTAAGAATGTAATACACATACCGCCTCTGTATGCGTGATGTGCACGTCATCATCACGCGCGTGACTTTGTATCGTACAGGACCGTATGAGAAGCCGCACACTGCCTGCGTAGACGTGCGCATAATCACGCGCGTATCGCGGTGTGCGGTATACAACGTCATAGTAACGCGCGTGATCACGAGCACGTCATGCATACGGACGCGGTGTGTGGCGCCACAAAGTAAGTATTGGTGGGCGCCGAATTCTCTATTTTTTGGTGGCGCCCTTAAAACTTTGCTTAGTATACCCATATGCCCAATGGCAATACGCGCCCAGTTACAACAAATTATTTACTTATTCATATTTTTTATTTGTATTTAATATTTCCTGCCAAAGACGTATGAATTAAATCTTTATAAAGTCCACGGGCTTTCCTCTATCTTATTCCATTTCCCTTTGTCCAGATTCATGTTAGTATCGAGCACGGTATGCGAGGACGGTCTGCAGCTAATGTTCACGGTACTGAAGCGCTCCAAGAACGTGGCTCTGCGGACGAATCTCACCATCGCCTTCTCCGACTTGACGCTGCGGTTCCCAAATACCACGCAGCCGTGGACGCACCATATTTATCACATGTAAGTGCTTATTCGTGTATTTCTATGCAGTAATTTTTTGTGTAACTTCCGAATTCTACAAATCCGTTCACCTATCTACAGAAAGGTCCAAAAAGGCGTTCGGGGTCTTCTTATTTATTTCTTGAAAACTAGCTAATCAAACTTTGAACATTCTTTTGCGCCAATCTGTATTTTGTATTATCGCTTACAGACATAGGTATTTCCTTCCTGAGGTATGTTCATTTACTTGGTGTCCTACACGGGAATTAAATGAGATACTATTTTCTATTTGTCTTTTTTTTAATAAGGAAAGGAAAGAGACAGGTAATCTATGATTGTCGTTGTCGTGTTGTTGTATTCTGAAGTGTCTTTGACTCCTAAAATTGGTGTTGTAACTAAAGTTCAATATTTCTCCTCCAGCCTAAGCGACGAGGAGCTCGAAATCCGCCAATGCGCCGTCAAGATGCTGTCATTCCTCGTTCTCCACGAGATGGTGCGAGTGAAGGGTCAGATCGCCGACATGGCGCTGTGCTGCGCTGACAAAGACCCCAAAATCGCCAGCATGACAAAACTGTTCTTCAAGCAGCTGTCACAGAAAGGAAACAACCTGTATAATGTCATGCCGGATATAATATCAAGATTGAGCGACCCGGATCTTAATGTGCCTGAGGATCAGTACAGAGTTATCATGAAGTGAGTATTTTGTTTTAAAATCGTAGTTTTACAAATATTTGACCAAGCTGTTCTTCAAGCAGCTGTCGCAGAAAAGAAACAACCTGTAAAATGTCATGCCGGACATTATATCAAGATTGAGCGACCCGGATCTAAATGTGCCTGAGGATCAGTACAGAGTTATTATGAAGTGAGTATATGTGTTGAAATCCTAATTTTACAAATATTTTGACCAAGCTGTTCTTCAAGCAGCTGTCGCAGAAAGGAAACAACCTGTATAACGTCATGCCGGATATAATATCAAGATTGAGCGACCCGGATCTAAATGTGCCCGAGGATCAGTACAGAGTTATCATGAAGTGAGTATTCCGTCTTAAAATTGTAATTTTACAAATATTTTGACCAAGCTGTTCTTCAAGCAGCTCTCGCAGAAAGGAAACAACCTGTATAATGTCATGCCGGACATTATATCAAGGCTGAGCGACCCGGATCTAAATGTGCCCGAGGATCAGTACAGAGTTATCATGAAGTGAGTATTCTGTGTACCGTGTGATGCCGGCTTAGAATGTCATCACCCCATATCTTCCCGTGGGTGTTGTAAGAGGCGCCTATGGGATAAATTCATCCAGGAGTTCAATCCCTGGATGAATTTCGCAATCGCAATGCAACATCTTGTATGGCAAATACCTCCCTACTAGGGGGAGTCCCATGTTCAGCAGTTGACTTTATTGTGGCTGTTATAGTAGTAGTAGTAGAGTATTCTGTGTTAAAATCATATTTTTACAAATGTGGAAATAAGTGCCCAAAGCAAAGCAAGGTAGAAATGACAGTTTTGTTTTCAGGGATTTTGTCTCGTTACAAAATTGATCGAATGTTTGTTGCTTATACAGGGAGTAACAGAAAGCGTATAATAAGCCGAAAGGAGGTCAAGGTACTCATGAAACTGAACAACTTTCCCCGTGGAACATGGGCACAGAATAGACAATAGTATGTAGTATAGTACTACATACAGAACGGACACTCTCCCCCCCGCACCCGCGCCGCTTACCCGCCCCCGCCCGCGAAATGTCAAAAAATTAGTGAAGACTTAAGTGAACCAAAGTGCTAGGTATGGTGCTGGACTTGTTGCATGTGCGTTTCATCCAAGAAGGTTTCATCGTGGTTTCTTGTAGATATTAGACTGAAACGAAGGAGGTGCCGGCCATATTCATGTCCATAAAAAAAGGCGCGTACATTTGAACTGAGTTCGCCTAGATTCGCGGACGGATAAAAGTATTTCTTAATAAAATTGTTGGATAAAATAAAAAATGGTGCGATATTGTGCCGTGTACGGCTGTATGTCCACAAACAGAGACCCAGACAGGAGATTTTTTCGTTTTTCGCGGGAAGAAAAGAGGCAAGAACCTACCTACCTAAGAAGTAATCGGTTCGTATTCTTAACTACTTTCGACTCACATTTAATCGTAATAGATCGATGTAGGCCCCAAACAATGTTAAATTAGCAGCAACTAGTCAGTACATTATTTTATTTATTACATACTCTTTGGTAGGTACTGTACGTAGTCATTAGTTGTATCAAAATTAACCCGAATGTCAACCCTGCACTCACACGCCTGTCGTCACGCACACAAACATAAGTAAAAATGACAGTTGTCTATAACGAGCCCGTTGTATGGAAGTGTCCGAGGTGTGACATGGGTCGAAATATGAAAAAAAATTGGACCTCCCATAGTAAATCAATTAGCTGATCGGCGATTTTGTATGGGAGGTCCAAATTTTTTTTTCATATTTCCGTTACTCCCGGTATTAGTATGCTTTCTGAACCGATTGACTTTTAACCATGCATTTATTGACCTATACGAGTAAAATTTGCGAGTATTATATGAAACTTCTTTTATTCTTTTTAGATACATCACCTCCCTAATCCAAAAGGACCGGCAAATGGAAGCGTTAGTAGAAAAACTCTGCCAGCGCTTCAAGCTATCCACTGAAGAGAGGCAGTGGCGCGACTTGGCTTACTGCCTGTCCTTGTTCAACTACAACGAGCGGTCGCTAAGGAAACTCATTGAGAACATCGACTGCTATAAGGATAAACTACATTGCAATGGCGTCATGGAGTCCTTTACAACGCTGATGAATAATACGAGCAAGATGGCTAAGAATGAAATCAAGGTACGATTTTGGTTTTGTTTGATTATTCAATGAATAATATTGTGGAGTCTCCTTTCTTAACCGAGCTCAAATTGCCAGATGTTACTTCCTTTGACTTAATTCTTCCATCACCTTGATAAGAAACTTATAGTCTTTCAGTGAACTATAAAAGCAAAAAGGAGTACCTAAACTCAATTCGAAAATTAAGGTGTGAACCTCGTATTTTTGAATATTTTTTCACAACACCAAACTTCGATATACATTGCGGCGTTATTATAGAAACTGAATGACCACGCCACAATGTACATCAATGTTTTCCGTTTCGTTTGGAAATAAAATCAGCAGGAGTCTCGGCTTTACAGTGACTATGACATCGTTTTCTTCCCCACAGAGCTTAGTAACGGAGCTAGGCGACAAGATAGAGGAGTGTTTCGCCGTGCGCGACAACGAGGAAGGCGAAGGGGAAGGAGGGCGTACCGAACGGGGGGAGGGGGAGACCGCCCCCGCCCCCGCGCCCGCGCGCACGCCGCGCGCCACCCCGCGACGCAAGCCCGCGGCCAGGCGCAACAGGAGGCGCTCTTCTTCTAGTCCCGATGAGGTAACTACACAGAAAATCGTAGGAGTTTTGTAGAAAGGGCGAATGCGCAATACCAAGGCGGCATATTCGCCCTTTCTACGAACACCGACGAAATGTTCCTTAAGACTTCATTTGGGAATATTTTCTGGAACAAAGTTCCAAAACATTTTATGGCAATTTCGTGGGAAAATTTGTTAGGAACTTTGTTTTTGATGTGTTTTTAAACAAAGTTTCTGGGATTTTGTCCTTAATGAATACCGGGCGTAAGACTCAGTCTCTATCGTATATCTTATTAACGGCGACAGCAGTTGCTGCCAGGTCATGTTAAATATTCTGAAGGGGAATCAACTTATGGCAGAATGTATTAATTCAACTGGTACACGCTTACTTTCCTGTCAGTAACTGATGATTTAATAACTGTCTGTTTCAGAATGAACCTCCGAATGTAGAAGGAACACCGGTTAGAAAATCTGGCAGAAGACCTGCAGCCAGAAAAGCTGCTGCTGCAGAAGATTCTGAAGAATCAGGTAAAACAAACTATTTAAAATTGAAAGTGTTGCCATTATTTTTTCTGAAAGTTTTTGGTAATTTTCTCATATATCTGAATAAAATATTAAATCCTCTATTACAGAAGATGAAGACTTCCAAAAGAAAGATGATGAGGTGTTCAAGAAACCTGCAACGACTAGAAAAACTACTCGTAGAAGAAAGTAGTAGTATTTACTTTGTGGTGTAAGATATAGTGTATGTTGTAATTTTAATTTAATACACTTTCTAGAAAAAATATAAATATTTTTATTTTAAAGTAAAAGGAACAAAAACCCAAAAGCATAAACCATAAACCCAGTATTTTTTGGTAGATAAAATGATTTTAAATTGGCAACAATCTTTGAACAGTGGTGCCAGATAGGAGGAATTCCCTGAAATTAAAGGATTTTATAGCAATTGAGGGGACTTGGTATAGTCTTTGAAAACAATTGTTTTTGACAGCAGGATGCCATTTAAGATACAAATTGCTAAATTGACGTGAAAAAGACAAAAGAAAAATTGCATTTACTTGTCAGCTGTTAAAAAAGCTGAAATAAATTGCTAGGATATATTATAGTTGAGGGAAAATAAAACTGCGTTTGGGGGATATTGGGTTCAGGTAAACGGGTTTTACGTTTTACCAACGTGTTTAAGTGAAAATCTGAATTTTGTGGGGATTTGGGGAGAATGCGTGACGGTCATCTGGCAGCACTGAGTTTGACAGTCAGTTTGTTGTTATTTTCAGAAGTTAACGTGAACAATACAACCTTATTTTTATTAAAATAATTCCTACTATCAAAAATCCGATTTATAATTAATGAGAGCAAACAGTGTGCTGTTCATATTATCTAGTTTTCTAATGCTAAAGTCTCGAGCGATGAACATAGCCATGCATTTCAAGTGTAGAGGTGGGTTGTACCCTCGGTCTGAGGTTAAGCGGTTTCCCGTGTCTGATAGCCAAGTTCAATGGTCATATCCATATCCAGACTACAACCCGCCTAATTATACATCGCCAGGAATAATTGGAAAGCCGTGGGCTGACCCTTTTATTGGTAAGTGATTTGTAAGAATTATACCTATTTTTTTTATTAAGTGCAGTCATTGCTGTATGACCTAAGTGTATGACTAATTCTAAAATGCGATATAGAAATCTAATACCTACCATAAAATTGATTTTCATTTTATTTGTACCTACCTGTATATTATATATTCCAGATACTCCAGGTTTCAATCCACAATGGAATAATTTAGATGGTAATGTAAATAGAGAGAGCTATACAGGGGAGTACACAATTAACGACAATCTTCCCCTCAACCCTATTGGGAGGACTGGTATCATCGGCCGTGGGGTGCTCGGCCGTTGGGGACCTAACCATGCAGCCGACCCTGTTGTCACTCGGTGGAAGAGGCTCCAGACTGGTGATATAGCTACTGATGGAGATAACAAGTATATATTTTTAATACTTAATTGTAAGTGTCTCATCAGACAGTGGCTGGTCAATTTAAAAAGTATATTTTGCCCTTGGTCTCTGATAGGCATTTATTTAACACATGTTGCAAGCACAACTAATTTGCTGCATACATATTTTTTGTGCCATTGAAAATTAAGATTCCATTGTTTGTTTAAATGGAACTAACTTTATATAATACCTAGTTTAGATTCATTTTGTTTAGTTTATTTTAGCCATAAGTTGAATGTTAAGATAAAACTTGTTCCTATTGTTACAGACCTATTCTGCAAGTGGTGGTGATAAAGCGGCGCGACACGGGCGAGTGGGCGCTGCCCGGGGGCATGGTGGACCCTGGGGAGCGCGTGGCTGCAGCAGCCATCAGAGAGTTCCAGGAGGAGGCCACCAACTCCTTGCAGATGACCGATGGTTGGTTGATTAGAAACAAACCTTTGCTAATGTTATCTAAGCATTGCTATCTAGTACCACAGCTAGTACCGTTTTATTTTCTTATTTCCTTACAGATCAGAAACAATTCTGGAAGCTAGAATTTGCCAAATTTTTCTCTGGCGGCAAAGAGATATACAAAGGCTATGTGGATGACCCTCGGAACACCGACAATGCATGGATGGAGACTGCGGCGTACAACTTCCATGACGAGCATGGTGACACCGTCGGCGCTTTGAAGCTACACGCCGGTGATGATGCAGTAGGCGTGCGGTGGGTCGACATCGAACCCACCCTCAATCTCTACGCCAGCCACAAGGAGATAGTTCATGAAGCGCGCAATAAACTACTATCTTGCGATGATTGATGATCTGGAGTTTTGAGAATATGTGTATGCCTAAAAATGTCTGTCTTGAGCACTCTTGAGAAACAAATGCTGGGCCCTGCATTGCACGCATGGGCCATCTTAAAAAAAGTTTTGTCTGCCCTAGAGCCGGCATTATTAATAAAATTATACCTATTTATGTAACTTGATTTTTTTACTACAAAGTCCGTACACTTACATGCTCACGCATCATAGTTAGGTTGGTTCAATAAATAGCCAGTTATCCAGGGAGTGAGTTTATACAAAACATCAACATAAATAGGGATAAATTGAAATAAAAGATTCATAAACATTAAATTCTAATCTTTATTTTTCTGTAAAATATAGCACATACACCAACGGAATAAAGAAAGAAAATGATTGCATTAATCTGATACCAAGTTTATAGTCAACCACTACATAAATATCACACAATTCACCCTTCATATTGCACCCATCAACTAAGAAAAGCGTTTAAAATGCAACTAAAAAACAAGAATATACTGAACCCACGTAGAACAAACAAATATACCAGGAACATGTTAATTTAGGCTTAAACTTTAAGGGCCTTACCACAAAAAAGTTAGACCAGTGTTGAACGCGTGTCTAGCGTTTTTTTGTATGAAGATTTATTTTAGACACGCGTTCAACACTGGTCTAACTTTTTTGTGGTAAGGCCCTAAACGTAGGTCTTAAAAAATATGAATGTTAATTTACTTTAAGCTCCAAAGTAAATTCGCATTCATATTTTATATATACATTATATTACGGCTCTGGCGTAATAATATAACCATACTATGTAAGTATTTTTATTTGCTTGTACTCAGTCCTTTCTAAAACTTAGAAGATATTTGAATAAACATAAACCCTCAAAGTTCCAACAACCGCTACACAAATAACTCCCAAAACACCTTGCATTGTCTTACCTATTACAATGCAATCAAAACTACACTAGTAGTTCAAATTAAATATAATCTGATAGGTAATTTAATATTCTATTTGAATGCTAAGGATCACATTGTTAATGGCATCCAAATACTAGAACCAATCAGAACCTTACTTATAATAACACAACGAAGATCTTAATATTAAGTTTTAAATTATTGTTACTATGACTAGTAGCTAGGATTTACACGTGTGATTCAGTAGGGAAATAATATAAAGCGACACTTTTTGAATATGTATACCTATGATGATACAGATATTTGAGCCCATAATCATTCTTCATTCATAAGGCTTCGAAGTTTTATAATTATTTTTCTGAGTAGGTAGACTCTATACTACAAATTATAATAAAATGCTCCTGAAATGCTTCCATTCTGCATAATATACAGCACAAACGTTAAACTTAGTGTTAAATTTAAATATACTAGTCTTAATTTAATAATTCATATCTTAATTAACTACATCTGGTCCGGTTTAAATAAAACACTAAAAACTACATACAAATATTATCTTCAGTACAGGCACCGATATTCTTAAAGTTTTTCAAGGGAACACTGCTAACTAAGATACCAAAAGTACGAAAGAGACAACGCATTTAGCCGGCACTCCCATGTAGAACTTGACGTCATATTCCGTCCTTATTACACGCAGGAAAATACACAAGCCTGTCCTTACTATCATATGATTTTACATGTGCTTATGTGTGCGAGTATCACAGCACCATCATGGCCGAATGCTAGGAGCCCATTTCGGGCAAGAGCGAGTTGTACGCGCGGTAGCAGTTCACGTCGTTCATCAACCGCTGGATGTTCTGGGTGAAGGTTGGTAGGTCCTGAAAAAGAGAACTTAGTTGATTACATTGAAGAATGTTAGCATAAGTAACTGAAATCTAAAATCTCTCAGAGTCGTCCAACGACCCAGTGTCCCACACGAAAAGTAGAAGTATAAATCCGATTAGTGGTACCGTAGCCGGTAAAAAATATGATGACTGACGAGAAAATGGTGTAAAAAACGAATAAGTCATTAGGCGCGTCCACACTGCGCGAGGCAATTGCCGAGACATACGCTCGGGCTCACCCAAGGTCATGCTCGGGCGAGCGCGCGTAGGCAACTCAAACGTACGCGTCCAAATTGGGTCGAATTGGCTCGCGAGCCACACGAGCGTATGCCTCACGAGCATTTGCCTCGCGCAGTGTGGACGCGCCTATTGACGAAACAGTAGCCAGAGCTTGTTTCGGAGGGCATCCATTTCGTTCGCTAAACCAACTGAGTTTGTATCACCTATTTTCACGAGACAAGTATCAAGTTCTTGTATTTTTAAATGGTTTCTATAAAAATCGGAGGCCATGCCTTTACGTTACTGTTAATGTGCGTGCAACCCGCATACTTACTGTTCTGGAGGGAAGAATAGGAGGGGTTATAGTCTGCGAGCTGGTGCAGGTGGTCTGGTGCGGGCAGCAAGCGCTGGAAGTGCGGGAGAAAGGTGCGTGTAGCGCGCTCAGGGCTACAGTATACTCACCGTGTCTGGGGGGAAGTCTGCGAGCTGGTGCAGGTGGTCAGCTGACAGCGGCGGGCCGGGCAGCGAGCGCAGGAAGTGCGGCAGGAAGGCGCGCCGGAACGCGGGGAAGTCGACGGACGCCATCGCGTGTAATGCGCTCAGGGCTACAGTATACTCACCGTGTCTGGGGGGAAGTCTGCGAGCTGGTGCAGGTGGTCAGCTGACAGCGGCGGGCCGGGCAGCGATTGCAGGAAGTGCGGCAGGAAGGTGCGTGTAGCGCGCTCAGGGCTACAGTATACTCACCGTGTCTGGGGGGAAGTCTGCGAGCTGGTGCAGGTGGTCAGCTGACAGCGGCGGGCCGGGCAGCGATTGCAGGAAGTGCGGTAGAAAGGCGCGCCGGAACGCCGGGAAGTCTACCGACGCCATCGCGTGCAGCGCGCTTAGGGCTACAGTATACTCACCGTGTCTGGGGGGAAGTCTGCGAGCTGGTGCAGGTGGTCTGGTGAGAGGGGCGGGCCGGGCAGTGAGCTCAGGAAGTGCGGCAGGAAGGCGCGCCGGAAGGCGGGGAAGTCGACGGACGCCATCGCGTGTAGTGCGCTCAGGGCTACAGTATACTCACCGTGTCTGGGGGGAAGTCTGCGAGCTGGTGCAGGTGGTCAGCTGACAGCCGCGGGCCGGGCAGCGATTGCAGAAAGTGCGGCAGGAAGGCGCGTGTAGCGCGCTCAGGGCTACAGTATACTCACCGTGTCTGGGGGGAAGTCTGCGAGCTGGTGCAGGTGGTCTGGTGAGAGCGGTGGGCCGGGCAGCGATTGCAGGAAGTGCGGCAGGAAGGTGCGTGTAGCGCGCTCAGGGCTACAGTATACTCACCGTGTCTGGGGGGAAGTCTGCGAGCTGGTGCAGGTGGTCAGCTGACAGCGGCGGGCCGGGCAGCGATTGCAGGAAGTGCGGCAGAAACGCGCGACGGAAGGCGGGGAAGTCGACGGACGCCATCGCGTGCAGCGCGCTCAAGGCCTCCTCCCGCACCAGCGCGCGCGCGCCACCCTCGCCCAGGCCGGCTAGCAGGACGGACAGGAACTCCGCCATGAAGTCTTGACGGAATATTGCCTGAACACAAACGAATGATCAAACTATGTAAAATACCGGACACAAACAAAATGAAAAAGACAAATGCCTATTTTCGTCCACGTTTTTATTTTGCCTCAAAATCATAATAATATTAAAACTCATTTTACATTTTATCTTTGCTGTAGTGGTACACAATCGTGTGTAAAAACCGGAAATTTAATTACATTGATTGATAGGTCATGCATGAAACTAGAAAGCACAAGGGGTTTTATAATCTAAGCCATAAATTTTCGTCCACTCAATAAAAGGTATTTTCTTTCGGAATTTCATAAAGCAAGAATTTGCTTGACTTTCCTGATACCAGAGCATTACTATCAAGTATAAGATGAGGTTCCGGTCGTTTACCTTGTGATACAGCTTCCACTTGGCGTTGAGCGCTTCTAAAGCCGACAGCGTGGTACGAAGCAGCTCTATGTCAGGTTGCAGTAGCTCCTCCAGCCTTCTAGCACCTTCCGGGCCCTCGCATTTGTTGTATTCAAGGTTTCATATAGTTATCTTACCTTGTGATACAGCTTCCACTTGGCATTGAGCGCTTCTAAAGCCGACAGCGTGGTACGCAGCAGCTCTATGTCAGGTTGCAGCAGCGCGCGCCCGAGAGCTGACAGGGCTCCGCGTAGCTCCTCCAGCCTTCTGGCACCCTCCGGGCCCTCGCATTTGTTGTATTCAAGGTTTCATATAGTTATCTTACCTTGTGATACAGCTTCCACTTGGCATTGAGCGCTTCTAAAGCTGACAGCGTGGTACAGACGCTGATAGCAGTTACCTGACCCCCAACGATTTAAAACAAACATTCGAATATGGCCTTTATTTCTCAGTAGTTCAATTGGCAGTTAGATTCTGTTTATCCGTTCCGACACAGAAATGCTCAAGTCAGACTTGATGAAAAAGAAAAAAGCAATAGCTTGTTTTTTGATTTACGCTGAGATTTGAACTCGAGTCCTCAGGTGTCACGAGCGCTCAGCAGGCCGCTAGGCCAATTGACCTGACATATGGGGTCGTGAATTTTTGCATAGCGTTCTTCCCCGACTTATTTTGCGTCTCAAGTAATGTTTCAATGATGTGGGTATATTCAGAGTTTTTGATGCGTTAAGACTACTTTAGCTATTAAACCAGACTGAATACCGTGCACTGTCCGGCATACATTGCTGGTAATCTTTACAATAAACTCACTCCGGACACAGATTAACGAATAGTTAAGATAACCAGCCAGCAATGTATGCAGGACCTATAGTGTAATAGTTACTTTTAAAAACGATAAACTAAAATGATCAGTCTACGTTTCGACAGTGACTACTTGAGCTGTATTTTTCATTTACTTACCTATTATTCAAATTCTAATTATTCTAACTGTTTATTGGTTTAACTTCTAAATCATGTCGCGTTTGACCGATTATCAAAAATATAAGATTATATTTTTGTATGAAGATAATACTCCCATCAAAAAGATAGCTCGTGAGCTCAATATAGCGGTAAGTAGTTTCTAATTATGAAAACCGTTATTTATCATTCATTATCATATTCTTTGTTTGCTATTGTGATTTACCTTGTGCGTTTATTTAAAAATGGGAAAGTTTATAAGTAAGGTGATAGATTACATTATTTATGTGTCCATTCTTTTTTACAGAGAAATACCGTAAAGCTTTGGATACGCCGTTACGGTGAAACAGGGAGTGTGCAGCGAAACCGTACTGGTCCAAAACCCATAATGTTTACTGATCAATCGGAGCGGCATCGGGCTATTGTTGCACAGCATCAGGAGCACCCATTTGCAACTACACGATCCACTGCAGTAAGCCATGGAGTTTCTGTGCAAACAGTTAGACATCATTTGCATGCCGCTGGATTTAAAACATATAAACCAGCCCGGAAGATTAAGTTATCACCTGCACACCGCCAAGCAAGGGTTAGATTTGCACAAACGTATCAGAATTTTGATTGGATTAATAACGTCGTGATTTTCACAGACGAGAAGGTATTTAAATCAGACAAAGACGGAAAACAAATCTTATGGCGAAAGAAAGGTCAACGATATGAAGAATCTTGCATGTTACCTTGTAGAACGAGCGGGAGGATTTCTTTAGGCTATTGGGGCTGGATGTCGTCCATGGGACCTGGTGAGCTGATAGAGGTGGGTGCTCACTTTAATAGCCGTGAATATATAGAAATACTCAGGGATGTTATGTTGCCATCAGTGCGTATCGCCTACCCAACTCAAGAAATTTATTTTGTCCAAGATAATTGCTCTATACATCGTGCACACATTGTTCGTCAATGGTTAGAGGAGCAGGAAGGCATTCATGTAATAGATTGGCCATCCAAAAGTCCCGATCTCAACCCCATAGAAAATTTATGGGGTCTGATGACCCTAATTGGGACCCTACTGAAGTAAGAAATAAAGAAAATTTGGCTGCAGTCGTAACATCGACCTGGGATTTCATGAGAGGACGTGATCACTGCTGGAACATGGTGAATGGTATGCCTGGTCGTCTGGAGCAAATCGTCGATAAAGCAGGTGGATCACTACGATATTAACCCCACCCTGGTGGCGTTTGATTTATCAAAGTGGTTTATATTTTTTTACCGAATTTCCCCTCAAGCCTCTATGTTTTTGATTGTTTGATGTAAATACCTACTCACAAAATCTATTAAACTTGTTTAACATAAGTAATGTTAGCTAGCAGTGATGTTATTGTTATGTTATGACATATGACATGTTAATTCACTGCAGTCTGCATAATATTATTAGATGTAAACAAGGTTTTAATGAGGTAGATTCATTTTATCAAGTATCGTTAGAAAAGGTCAACTATTTATAACGCAACCATAAAATAACGTTAATCATGGTATTTCTATTAGGAAAAAACTAAAATTAAGCAATCGTGGTGAGTATCGAACCATGGTGTCAGTTCACTATTTTCCTCTCCGCAAGTAGTCCACTACTCTGACCACTACACCAAATTAACATGCTCAAAACTTGTGAAATTAAGGGATACTTTATAGACTTACCATTTGTGAACAAGTATGCTAGGTTAATATCACCCGTATATTCACAACATAAGATGTATTATCCGTCCATGCTATAAGCAAGCATTACTCATGGTTCAGTGGCGCCCTCTTCTGTTTATTTCTTAATTCAAACCACTCTTATATCCGCAATTCATTATATTCTTTGTTACAATAGCAGTAAGAACGAAATTACCTACGAACCTACCAATTTTGTAAGGGGGGTCAGATAACTCATATAGCCGTCTGTACGCAGCAGCTCGATGTCAGGTTGCAGCAGCTCCTTCAGCCTTCTTGCACCCTCCGGGCCCTCGCATTTGCTCTATTCAATGTTTCATATAGGTATCTTACCTTGTGATACAGCTTCCACTTGGCGTTGAGCGCTTCTAAAGCCGACAGCGTGGTACGCAGCAGCTCGATGTCAGGTTGCAGCAGCGCGCGCCCGAGAGCTGACAGGGCGCCGCGCAGCTCCTCTAACCTTCTAACACCATCCATCGCATTTGTTGTATTCAATGTTTCATATAGGTATCTTACCTTGTGATACAGCTTCCACTTGGCATTGAGCGCTTCTAAAGCCGACAGCGTGGTACGCAGCAGCTCTATGTCAGGTTGCAGCAGCGCGCGCCCGAGAGCTGACAGGGCGCCGCGCAGCTCCTCCAGCCTTCTAAAGTAAGGCCAACGAAACGAGATAAATAATGTAAACAATTTTAATAAGACTCGGTGACAGCTATTACGATCTGTCCTTATTTGTCATATAATGTCAGTTGTCTCTTTCTGGTTTGTTTACATTCTTTATCTCGTCTGGTTGGCCTTACTTTTTAGCACCTTCCGGGCCCTCGCATTTGTTGTATTCAAAGTTCCATATAGGTATCTTACCTTGTGATACAGCTTCCACTTGGCATTGAGCGCTTCTAAAGCTGACAGCGTGGTACGCAGCAGCTCTATGTCAGGTTGCAGCAGCGCGCGCCCGAGAGCTGACAGGGCGCCGCGCAGCTCCTCTAACCTTCGCATTTGTTGTGTTCATTGTTTCATATAGGTATCTTACCTTGTGATACAGCTTCCACTTGGCATTGAGCGCTTCTAAAGCTGACAGCGTGGTACGCAGCAGCTCGATGTCAGGTTGCAGCAGCGCGCGCCCGAGAGCTGACAGGGCGCCCCGCAGCTCCTCTAACCTTCTAACACCATCCATCGCATTTGTTGTATTTAAAGTTTCATATAGGTACATTACCTTGTGATACAGTTTCCACTTGGCATTGAGCGCTTTTAAAGCTGACAGCGCGACGTGCAACTCCTCTAACCTTCTAACACCATCCATCGCATTTGTTGTATTCAAAGTTTCATATAGGTACATTACCTTGTGATACAGCTTCCACTTGGCATTGAGCGCCTCCAAAGCTGACAGCGTGGTACGCAGCAGCTCGATGTCAGGTTGCAGCAGCGCGCGCCCGAGAGCTGACATGGCACCGCGTAATTCCTCTAGCCTTCTAAAGTAAGGCCAACGAAACGAGATAAATAATGTAAACAATTTTAATAAGACTCGGTGATAGCTACTACGATCTGTCCTTATCTGTCATATGGTATAATGTCAGTTGTCTCTTTCAGGTTTGTTTACATTCTTTATCTCGTCTGGTTGGCCTTACTTTAGCACCGTCCGGGCCCTCGCATTTGTTGTATTAAATTCATATAGGTACATTACCTTGTGATACAGCTTCCACTTGGCATTGAGCGCTTCTAAAGCTGACAGCGTGGTACGTAGCAGTTCTACTATCAGGTTGCAGCAGCGCGCGCCCGAGAGCTGACAGGGCTCCGCGCAAACCTCTAACCTTCGCATTTGTTGTATTCAAAGTTTCATATAGGTATCTTACCTTGTGATACAGCTTCCACTTGGCATTGAGCGCTTCTAAAGCTGACAGCGTGGTACGTAGCAGTTCTACTATCAGGTTGCAGCAGCGCGCGCCCGAGAGCTGACAGGGCTCCGCGCAAACCTCTAACCTTCGCATTTGTTGTATTCAAAGTTTCATATAGGTATCTTACCTTGTGATAAAGTTTCCACTTGGCGTTGAGCGCCTCCAAAGCTGACAGCGTGGTACGCAGCAGCTCGAAGTCAGGTTGCAGCAGCGCGCGGCAGCTCCTCTAGCCTTCTAGCACCTTCTAGGCCTTCGCATTTGTTGTATTCAAAGTTTCAAATAGGTAGGTACCATTACCTTGTGATACAGTTTCCACTTGGCATTGAATGCTTCTAAAGCATGATGTCAGGTTGCAGCAGCGCGCGCCCGAGAGCTGACAGGGCGCCGCGCAGCTCCTCTAACCTAATAACACCATCCATCGCATTTGTTCTATTCAATGTTTCATATAGACTTACCTTGTGATACAGCTTCCACTTGGCGTTGAGCGCTTCTAAAGCGGACAGCGTGGTACGCAGCAGCTCGATGTCAGGTTGCAGCAGCGCGCGCCCGAGAGCTGACAGGGCTCCGCGCAAACCTCTAACCTTCGCATTTGTTGTATTCAAAGTTTCATATAGGTATCTTACCTTGTGATAAAGTTTCCACTTGGCGTTGAGCGCCTCCAAAGCTGACAGCGTGGTACGCAGCAGCTCGAAGTCAGGTTGCAGCAGCGCGCGGCAGCTCCTCTAGCCTTCTAGCACCTTCTAGGCCTTCGCATTTGTTGTATTCAAAGTTTCAAATAGGTAGGTACCATTACCTTGTGATACAGTTTCCACTTGGCATTGAATGCTTCTAAAGCATGATGTCAGGTTGCAGCAGCGCGCGCCCGAGAGCTGACAGGGCGCCGCGCAGCTCCTCTAACCTAATAACACCATCCATCGCATTTGTTCTATTCAATGTTTCATATAGACTTACCTTGTGATACAGCTTCCACTTGGCGTTGAGCGCTTCTAAAGCCGACAGCGTGGTACGCAGCAGCTCTATGTCAGGTTGCAGCAGCGCGCGCCCGAGAGCTGACATGGCACCGCGTAATTCCTCTAGTCTTCTAAAGTAAGGCCAACGAAACGAGATAAATAATGTAAACAATTTTAATAAGACTCGGTGATAGCTACTACGATCTGTCCTTATCTGTCATATGGTATAATGTCAGTTGTCTCTTTCAGGTTTGTTTACATTCTTTATCTCGTCTGGTTGGCCTTACTTTAGCACCGTCCGGGCCCTCGCATTTGTTGTATTAAATTCATATAGGTATCTTACCTTGTGATACAGCTTCCACTTGGCATTGAGCGCTTCTAAAGCTGACAGCGTGGTACGCAGCAGCTCTATGTCAGGTTGCAGCAGCGCGCGCCCGAGAGCTGACAGCAATGTTTCATATAGGTATCTTACCTTGTGATACAGCTTCCACTTGGCGTTGAGCGCCTCCAAGGCGGACAGCGTGGTACGCAGCAGCTCTATGTCAGGTTGCAGCAGCGCGCGCCCGAGCGCTGACAGGGCACCACGCAGCTCCTCTAACCTAATAACACCATCCATCGCATTTGTTTTATGAAAAGTTTCATATAGTTCTCACCTTGTGATACAGCTTCCACTTGGCGTTGAGCGCTTCCAAGGCGGACAGCGTGGTACGCAGCAGCTCGATGTCAGGTTGCAGCAGCGCGCGCCCGAGAGCTGACAGGGCTCCGCGTAGCTCCTCTAACCTCCTAACACCATCCATCGCATTTGTTGTATTCAAGGTTTCATATAGTTATCTTACCTTGTGATACAGCTTCCACTTGGCGTTGAGCGCCTCCAAGGCGGACAGCGTGGTACGCAGCAGCTCTATGTCAGGTTGCAGCAGCGCGCGCCCGAGCGCTGACAGGGCACCACGCAGCTCCTCTAACCTAATAACACCATCCATCGCATTTGTTTTATGAAAAGTTTCATATAGTTCTCACCTTGTGATACAGCTTCCACTTGGCGTTGAGCGCCTCCAAGGCGGACAGCGTGGTACGCAGCAGCTCTATGTCAGGTTGCAGCAGCGCGCGCCCGAGAGCCGACAGGGCTCCGCGCAGCTCTTCTAACCTCCTAACACCATCCATCGCATTTGTTGTATTCAAGGTTTCATATAGTTATCTTACCTTGTGATACAGCTTCCACTTGGCATTGAGCGCTTCTAAAGCTGACAGCGTGGTACGTAGCAGTTCTATATCAGGTTGCAGCAGCGCGCGCCCGAGCGCTGACAGGGCTCCGCGCAGCTCCTCTAACCTTCTAGCACCTTCCGGGCCCTCGCATTTGTGCGGGAAGAAGTATCGCCAGCGGTGGATTAGTACGCTGAAAATCAGATGTTTGAACAATATTGTGACATTGAAGTAAATAAAACTGCAAACATTTTCACTACTTTTTAAATCACTTCGGAACACATTTTTTTAGGCTAAACGACAATAAAGTGTATTGAAGTCGCAATTTCCTTTCCACAGAAAGTTAAAAATGCCTACGCACATGGGTATAGGTAGGTCAGGCGTGACACACTTTCCGTTTAATTAGTTTAATATCGCCTGTGATGACTCATGATAGAGCCCAAATGTATCTTATTGAAGAGGAAAATATCGACGCTATTGAAAAGCTGTTGTTGAAAAGCAAGGCTTGATATAACCTGGTTCACAAAAGAAGGGGACTCGAAATAACAACATTATTGTTGACATCTAGCTCAAATGTTATGTAATATGAAAAAGACGCAAACAATAATGTTGCCATTTCGGATCCCCTTCTCTTGTGAACCAGGTAGTACCTGGCGAGTAGCCTGTGCTGCGCGCGCGCCAGGTCGGTGGCGGTGTGGTGCGCGGTGTGGTGCAGTAGGGCCAGCACGGAGCGATATACAAACACTGATACCTGGCGAGTAGCCTGTGCTGCGCGCGCGCCAGGTCGGTGGCGGTGTGGTGCGCGGTGTGGTGCAGTAGGGCCAGCACGGAGCGATATACAAACACTGATACCTGGCGAGTAGCCTGTGCTGCGCGCGCGCCAGGTCGGTGGCGGTGTGGTGCAGTAGGGCCAGCACGGAGCGATATACAAACACTGATACCTGGCGAGTAGCCTGTGCTGCGCGCGCGCCAGGTCGGTGGCGGTGTGGTGCAGTAGGGCCAGCACGGAGCGATATACAAACACTGATACCTGGCGAGTAGCCTGTGCTGCGCGCGCGCCAGGTCGGTGGCGGTGTGGTGCGCGGTGTGGTGCAGTAAGGCCAGTACGCTCGACACTCTGACGCCGCCGCCGCCCGCCTCCACGCCCAGACGCACGCATTCCACCAATCGTTCTACACTCGTCTCGCCGCCTCCCCTAAAAAGTTAATCATACACGACTGTCACAAAGTCTTTAATTACAAAAAGTGAGTAAACTCAGGTATTAATTGGGGACAAAATCCCAGATACTTTGTATCATATACAATGTTCCCGAAACATTCCCAATGTGGACGTTTCATCGTTTCGTCCTTTTTTGTTCAGGAACATTATTTAAAATGCGTCCTCATTGGGAACATTTGTTGGTAATTTTGTGTCTTATACAAAGTTACAGGGATTTTGTCCCCAATGAATACCTGAGAACCCGTCCTGAAATACGCGATTTCTGCGCAATACGGCACGTAATCTAATGCACAGTCAACGCATTGTTAACCGGCGGCATACGTAAACGCGTACGTCAAAACGAGTCCTTAATCATGTATGTTCAATATTAAATGATCTTCATTCCTAAAGCTAAGCTCATGAATGAATACATATTATTTTATTAGTTTCAAATATGAGTTTCACAGCAACTAGACTTACTCATTTCATTGTTGAAAGCGCAGCAGCAATAGCCATTAACTAAGCAAGAAAAGCAGATATTATTTCAAATAAAAATTACACATAAGGCGCGTCCACACCAAGCGAGGCTGCTCGGGTTCTCATTGCCTCGCGCGGCAAAAGACTAAAAAATTACGTGGCTCACCCGAGGCAACGCATGTTCGTGCTCCGGCGAATGCACGCGGGCCGAGCCAAAAACAACGCGCCTCAGAAGTTTGCATATTAATTTATTAGGCGTCCAAATTGTATCGAAACGTATGCCGCGCGAGGCAATGAGCAGGCGATCAGCCTCGGGCAGTGTGGACGTGCCTATAGATAAATCTGAATTCAAAATGTACCAACCTTTGCGCTACTTCAAGGAATACATCAATGGCGGAGTACGCGAAGTTGCCAAGTTGTGGTAACACTGCAGTGAATAGAGCCAGGAAGAAGTCCGTGATCTCTTGCTCGGCGGCCGCGTACGAAGGCTCGCATAACATGCGGAGTGAAGTCTCCGCCGCGCCTTGCATGCTCTCTGCTATCACCTAGTGATATGTTAGATACATTTCAGTCGCTTGTTGCTTATGATAACCGGTTATAAAAAATATCTGTAATACCGGCAAAAATTATCATTTTGATAGATAGATTTTAGTATGGGATGGCAACACTGCAGTGAACAAAGCCAGGAAGAAGTCCGTGATCTCTTGCTCGGCGGCCGCGTATGAAGGCTCGCATAACATGCGGAGTGAAGTCTCCGCCGCGCCTTGCATGCTCTCTGCTATCACCTAGAAATATATATGTATAGATGGTAGATACGTTTCAGTCGTAATCATTCTTGTGATACCCGGTTATGAATACTCTCGTCAATACCAGTTAAAATATATGTGTAAAACCGGAAAAATTATCACTATCTTATTATTTACTGCTAAACCACCCACATAATTACCACCGACTTATGCCGGTGATTTTAGTACACAGTAAAGTAGAATACCAAATTTTTAAAACACTTCCTGTGTTAGGTATACAATTTAGGAAAACTTGCAAAATTTTACAGTGAAGTAACCAAAGGTGGGGGATGGCTTACCAACGAAAACACCGTCCGCGTTGGCAATATTAAGTCTGCTACATTTACTCACCCGCTTAGCCGGTGTAGGGTATGAAGCAAACGCGCTGGGAAGTATCACAACACAAGACTGTCCCACAGTAATACTTCTATTACCTATTGAATACTCACTCGCTTAGCCGGTGTAGGGTATGAAGCGAACGCGTGCAGCAGCGCCGTGAGTGGCGGTAATGCCGCAGTGGGCCCCGCGCTGGGTAATACCCCCGTCCACGCGGCTAATAACGCCCATACTCACCCGCTTAGCCGGTGTAGGGTATGAAGCGAACGCGTGTAGCAGCGCCGTGAGTGGCGGTAAAGCCGCAGTGGGTCCCGCGCTGGGTAATACCCCCGTCCACGCGGCTAATAACGCCCATACTCACCCGCTTAGCCGGTGTAGGGTATGAAGCGAACGCGTGTAGCAGCGCCGTGAGTGGCGGTAAAGCCGCAGTGGGCCCCGCACTGGGTAATACCCCCGTCCACGCGGCTAATAACGCACGTGCCGCTTCACAAGGCTGTCCCACAGTAATACTTCCATTTACTATAGAATACTCACTCGCTTAGCCGGTGTAGGGTATGAAGCGAACGCGTGTAGCAGCGCCGTGAGTGGCGGTAAAGCCGCAGTGGGCCCCGCGCTGGGTAATACCCCCGTCCATGCGGCTAATAACGCCCTTGCTGCTTCTCACAGTAATACTTCCATTCACTATAGAATACTCACTCGCTTAGCCGGTGTAGGGTATGAAGCGAACGCGTGTAGCAGCGCCGTGAGTGGCGGTAAAGCCGCAGTGGGTCCCGCGCTGGGTAATACCCCCGTCCACGCGGCTAATAACGCCCATACTCACCCGCTTAGCCGGTGTAGGGTATGAAGCGAACGCGTGTAGCAGCGCCGTGAGTGGCGGTAATGCCGCAGTGGGCCCCGCGCTGGGTAATACCCCCGTCCACGCGGCTAATAAGGCCCGCGCCGCCTCACAAGACTGCCCGGCGGTCCCGCTGCGGGCGAGCGCGAACGATAGTAGCGCTTCGCGGACTACGGCTGCAGTCTATGGATAAAATAATGTCATTTTCAGTTAACTTATTTTCTGATCTCGTTTTGTTTCTTTTAAATATTTATGTAGGTTTATTTACCCATTTAGATCAATGACCGAAATATATTTGAAAACATCGCAGACGCAAATGAATCATTGCCACGCCTTTCCAAAATAAATCCGTCAAATATTCGAACACATCAAAGACGCAAAAAAATACTGTCTCACCAATCCCAAATATGGTTCCAAGCATATTAACAAGCAGGTGTATTAAAAAACTAAATCCCGACTGCGGTAAATTTAAAGTTGTATTTTGCGATAAAAAACTTAACCCTTCTGAGGGGTAAAAAAAGTCTCGTTTATATCACATATTAAACTATTCAACGCCAATCCTAACGACCTCCAGTTTTCGACGTACTGGTGTCCCAGACGATAAACAAGCAATCTGTTTAAAAACTATCTCAAATAAATTCTATAAAGCTACTTACCTTAGGTTCTAAGTAGTGCAAGGAGCGTATCGCGTGATTGTAGAGGTCACCCAAAAGGAGCATGGGGTCGTTGGCGAGTTTCACATTCTTGGACATGCTGAGTAGAAGGTGGGCCGCGGCGTGGCATAGTAGGGGCGGCTCCTAAACAAATAATGAAACATGATGTCAGCTATCGGTTGTTCTCTGATCGTTTATCATATTTTTTCGCGATAATCGGCAATATATTTGGACTTTCGCACTTAAAGGGTTCAATGTCGGCATTTAGTTTCCGAGATATTTGCATTTTTTGTGAAATTGTGAATTTTGGAGTTACAAAAAGATAGTATACAAGATTCCGAAATTGGTCATATCGTAATCATAACTTATGAATCATAAGTCTGCTCTGCATTTTTATGAAATTGGGTATTTTGAAGTTACAGCTTTGGAGGTCTGTAAAACTGAAAGTTTTAGGACATAATATTGTTTCTTATAGTCGCTCGTCTGTGGCAAAGTCCCATATGGGAGTAGACAAGGCCTACCTATAAAAAATGGCGCCACAGAGGAGAGGATAGACAGTATGGTAGAGAGACTCTTGTAGATTTAGAAATTGATTTTAACTCAAGACCCTTTTTGCGCGGAAGCCCACATTTTTACGGTCATTAAGAGCCCATTTGACATTTTACCCAGTAGCCCGGTCAATATCGACATCAAACATTGCAAACGCGCATGTAACTACGATTTTGTTAAATATTGTTAGGTCCCTTGAGAGTAGTTAACACCCAAGTTTGCAACACTGAAAACCCTGTGCTGCCAATGTCAACGTCAAATCAAAATTTGTTCAGATGTTTTTGCGCGTGTATCTCATGAACCGTGATAGCTAGAGAGTTGAAATTTTTACAGGTGATGTATGTCTATTGCTGCTATAACAACAAATACTAAAAACCGGAATACAATAAATATGAAGGGGGGCGCCCATACAAGAAACGTGATTTTTTTGCTCGTTTTTGTTAATAATGTTTCGAAGGCTGTTTCTCGTGAACGGTGATAGTTAGATGGTTGAAATTTTCACAGATGATGTATGTTTATTACCACTATTACAACAAATACCAAAAACTAGTCAAGTGCGAGTCGGGTAACAGATATGATATTTCTGTCATTTTTATAAATTATGGTACGGAATCCTTTGTGCGCGAGTACGACTCGCACTTGGCCAGTTTTTTTGTATTTGTTGTTATAGCGGCAATAAACATGAATCATCTGTGAAAATTTAAAAGATCTAACTGTCACGGTTCATGAGAAACAGCCTCCGATACAGTATTTACAAAAACAAAAAAAAAACACGTTTCTTGTATGGGAGCCCCCCTTACTATTTATTGTATTCTGGTTTTTAGTATTTTTTGTAATAGCGGCAACAGAAATACATTACCTGTGAAAATTTCAACTCTCTTGCTATCACGGTTCATGAGATACACGCGAAAAAACTACTGAACGGATTTTGATATGCATCATCTGCGAAAATTTCAACTCTGTAGCTATCACGATTCATGAGATACAGCCTGGTGACAGACGGATGGACGAACAGACAGCGAAGTCTTAGTAATAGGGTCCCGTTTTTTACCCTATTGGGTACGGAACCCTAAAAACTGGCTAAGAGCAAGTCGGACAACATAATATGATTTTTTGAAAAAAATAATGTAACAAGAGCTGTTACATCGGAAATTCTGTAATTTCACAGCTTTCTTAGCACTGCGGAAGAATTGCCCATCTTTGACTTGCTGTATCTTTGCAACCAAAAGACATAGTGTGCTCAGGTTTCGCTGAAATTGTAGCAAATTTAGTTATCTTTAATAAAGTTCTATGAAACGTACTTGAAAAAATCTTCGTTATGGTAGATTTTTATAAAAAACTGAAATATGGGCCAAAATTTCGCAGTTTATTGAGCACCGTGGAGGCAGCACAAGGTTTTCAGTGTTGCAAACTTGGGTATTAACTACTCTTAAGGGACCTTACAACATATAAAAAAATCGTAGTTACATGCGCGTTTGCAATGTTTATTTATTTTTATGTCGATATTGACGGGGCTACAGCTGAATTTTGGAATTCGCCGACTTGATGACAGCCCGCGACCCGTCCGACCAGAACCAAATTATCTTGACCCGCTGTCGTCTGCCTCGCCGCCGTCGCGCTTTCTTGGAGGTTTATTGTGGTTTTAATGTTATGAAGTTTATGATGCAGTATGGTACCCAATCTGTATAATCTTTTTAAATAGAACAACTACTACTACAACCACAACAGTCCACTGCTGGACATGGGTCTCCCCTAATTGGAGGGTATTGCAAGCGGATTGGCTAGCGCAGTGCAAGATGTTCAATTTACAGTGAACGCTACTGCCCATTCCCTGGATGAATATCCCTTAGTCGCATTATACGACACCCGCGGATAGGAATGGGGTGATGCTGTTCTAAGCCGGCACCACATAGCAAGGTAAACAGCAACAGATAGAACAACTATTGTATGATTATTGCACCCTTCATAATCGTAAGTGAGCAGAAGATACTAAATATTAGATAGGTAGTTAATTTCAGGGTACTAATTAAACAAGCATCTTTTATTAACATTTTGCCTCTAAAGATATAGCACAGCTACCGAATTATTAACATGGCCACAAATAAAGTGCATCTGAATAATACTATCTTCGCCACAAGATAACATAATTATTGGGAGTAAATTTTAATCCCGCCACTCTTCTGGGCAGACAAATTTGCGAGCGCAGTGTACGTAAGGTAAGGTAACATTATCATAGAATAAGTTGCTCTTTCCTATAGCAAATAGCTAATCAAGTGTTGAATAGTGATTTAAATTGTGTGGTGAGACCAATATTAAGGTAAATAGTTAAAAGACATAGGCACTTAAATGAATTCATTTTTATTATTTTAATTCAATATATTATTATGAATCAATAAGTCGCAGAATCATGATAAAATTAGGTTTTTAATCAAAACCAGGCACTAGTTTAAGTCAAAGTTATATAAAAGTTAAAGTTTATAATCAAATTCTTCCTAGATATTATATAAAATTGCTTTGTTTTCTGACTTTTCATATTAATTTATAATAAGAAATTTTTTTCACAAAACACGTTTTTGTCTTTTTTTCATTGTTTAATTTTAACAATTATACTGAATGCGAAAGGTTTCAAACATCATCGCCCGAAGATGCGAGCAATGACGTTCATATTAGATCCATTGTAACTTACAGCAGACGAGCTTCTCTTGAATAGCATTATTAACCTCTAAGATTCTAACTCAGCCACAATAAACGCGCCTCTCAATAAAACTATTTTAGCTGTCATTATCATCATCATCATTGGCCTCATAAGTCTGTGGCAGACGATTCAGTGTCTTAGGCAAAAAATTTTATGGCTGTATAAGCCGATACGGGAGCGGCATGACTTTCCGCACGCTCTATAAGTGAAGGTGGAATTGGAGACTGGCACATGCATATTTAGATGTCGTTTTTATGCGAGACCGGCGAACCAGGCATCATCATGAGTTTAGCTGTAGCTTTATAAATATAACTCAATCAAAAATATTTCAAATTATTTCTTAGTAATTAACTGTAATCTTCTTTTTTTGAGTGGGACACCGAGTTGTTCAACGATTCGATGAACCTTAGCATAGTTCTGTAACGAGCGCCGTCTGCTAAATGCTTACTTTTTTAAGGATAGAATAAATTTTCGGGATATTGTAATACTATACCGAGTGGTGCTAAAATTACAATGGCGAAAACCACGAGTGACTTAAAACCGAAAATTTGCTGGTGACATAAATCCAAATCTGGTGACAACAAAAATAAGTGGGTGTTGGGTGGGTGACATAAATAATTACTGGAGGACTAAAATAATAGGTAGGCGTCTAAGATAATAAACGAGCATAAAAAAGGAAGTGGGTGAATAAAATACATCTAACGAACCCACGACCTGACTAACCCGACTCGACCCGCCCGGACCCGACCGATGCGACTCACCCGACCAACCCGACCCAAAAGAGCCGGCCAACTTCACCAACCCCACCGAATCAAGTGACTAATAGTATCAGGCGTTACTTTGCGGAACTCCATCTTGAAGAAAGTGATAGAAATATGTTAAGCTTCTTCCGCACTTACGATGGCTAAGTGAACCACACGTACGACCGCAACTTAATGCAAATGTACTATGTACTAGCGATGCACTTCTACTAACTAGACTTTGTTCTGCCAGTACTTGGCGACAGCAATGGCATTATCAGTCGCCAAGTTCAGATTTTCTTTACTGTAGGTGACCGGTAACAGAGAGCAAGCCAGTAAATGTGCCAAAGTTTGAGACAGGGCTCCACAGTTGCTGTCGGCGAAGCCAAATTTCACCATGTTTTCTCTGCACCGGCTAACCCGAATACGCAATCGGTTGAGCGATTTCCAGGTTTACCACGGTAATTTATGCCCCCGCGGCAGAGTCTCGAACGGTGAAATAAACCCGGATGGAGTTGGGCAACGTGTTTTCCATAACTGCTCCCTTGCCTCTTGCGGAACACTGTCTGTAGAAGCCGTACACCTCAAAAAGCTTCTGCGGCTTTTCAGGCGTTCAGGAGGCATTGAGTAGCTGTGTAGTGAGTGCTGAGGATCAGTTTTTTGTTTGTGTATCTCTTCTGCACAGGCTAATTCTCACCGAACGTCCAGTGGACCAATAGGTACCGCTAGAGAGTACAGCATGCTAAGCGGTGTCGGTTTCAGGCAGCCTGTTATATTACGACAAGTCTCATAAGTGAAACATCGACAACACTGCAACTAACGTTTTACACTCTACACGTGTTTCGCTTAACTACTTTCGTTGTTCTAAAAAACTCGTAGCAACGGTGAAGAGGAAACATTCACCTGCTCGTTGAAGATGATTCCAGTACACCCATGTCGTATTATTTCTAATTGTTCCAACACGTTCAGTCTTCGGCCCTGTTACAAGTATGTAAAACTTACTAGGTAGGCCCCGGCCTTAAGCTAAGATATACTATGTGTTAACGAAATAAACAATTTTTATTTTTATTTTTTATTTTTTATTTTTTATTTATGTCCGCTAAACTGTGCCCAGAGTCTGCGAAACACGTGCAGAGTGTAAAACGGTGAATGCAGTATTAGTAAAGTGCATCGCTAGTACATTTGCATTAAGTTGCGCTCGTTCGTGTGGTTCACTCAGCAGCATAACCTGCCATAATTAGTGCGGAAGAAGCTAAATAAATTTCTATCACTTTCACCCACCGAATCAACCCGACCATCTCAACCTGACAAACCCGAACCGACCAACCCGATCAAACCCACCTGACTAACCAGAGCAACCCGACCAACTAACTTACAAGCCCGATCAAGCAACCCGATATTTGTGCGAATAAAATATATGCCTATGTTTTTAAGTAGGTATAACATGACCAATATGGGCATGTCATGAGGAGGGATGAAGAGCATGTAACAAAGATAGTAATGAACATGAATGTATGGATGGACGCAGAAGAAGAGGAAGGCCTAAAAAAGTTTGGATGGATTGTATAAAAGACGATATGAAAAATAAAGGCGTAAGTGACGATTTGACTGCTGAAAGAGATAAATGGAAGAAAAAGACATGTTTCGCCGACCCTAAATAAATTGGGATAACGGCAGGCAGATGATGAACATGCAATTAATTGTCACTCAAATAATAATTTGTTCGCCCAAAAAAAATTATCTGATTAATTGAGTTTAAATTAGCTGGAACCATTTTGAAAACAACTAGGCGCTAGTTATTGTAAATATAGAACAACTTTTCCCAGGAACATAGGTCAAAATACGAAAAAAATTTGGACCTCCCATAGTAACTGAAATCAGCTGATCGGAAAGTTTGTATGGGAGGCCCAAAAATTTTTTTCGTATTTCGACCTATGTTCCTTGGGGAAAGTTGTTCCTTATCACTAGCCGGTTCTGAGTTTTCGCTATCGGTCATTAGTAAAATTTCATCCTATATTTACAATAACTAGCGCCTAGTTGTTCTCAAAATGGTTCCAGCCCTCAGTAAAAGGTCCTGGAGCAAGATCCAATTTCTAAAACCATATAATAACCACCCGTATTACGTATACTACTCGAATTTGCTTATGTCAGGTCAGGGGTACCTATGTGTGAATGGGTAAGTATAGTTGAACGTGTGATACAAGCACAATCATTAGCAAACTTGCGAAAATTCAATAGCAGAGCTCGAGGTTAGGAGAACTCCGCGTTTATTTGCTCGTATATGCAATTTTGTGATAGATTTTCTTTTGTAGGGTGATGTCCAGGTGAGGGTCTAGAGGTAGACAAAACTTTGATATGTTGGTCATAAGGCGCTAAATGTCTCTCTTTCGTACCTCGACAGACGCCGAGAAGTGATTGAATACAGTCTGCTTTAGCACAAATAAAATAAAATAAAATCCGTTTCAGATTTTGTGGTCGTTGTTTTCAAATAGTTTAAATTTCAACAACTGAGGCAGTATTCGACAGCTGGCCACATCATCATTATCATCATCATCTTCATCAGCCCACATCCACCCATTGTATCTATACCAGCACTCTATTTCGACACTCCTCACGGTCCTGTGCTACTCTTAGCGCTTATAAATTACAGAATGATTGAAGAATTTCCTATATTTCAAAATACCCAGGGGTCAACGTCACGTCAGCTGTTGTCATTTTTTCGCGTGGCGGGAAAAGCACGAGTGACATAGACCCGACCTCGACAAGCGCACAAGCGCTACTAAATCTCTGACTGTCGTTGCACCAATTATATAGGGATTTTTGAATATTTTTAGAATAATTTACAAAATAAAAATAAATAATGATTATTTTACCATTTGATTAAATACATCTTCTCACAACATATGTTTTTTTTCTGAAGTTATACTATGGATAGTTTTTCATACAGGAGCCATTAAAAATGCAAGATGTTCAGTCAAGATACGGCAGCGAAAACGTAATGTTTAGCTAAATTTATGAATGAAATTGAAAAACGTACATTGGTAATATTGTTTTTAAAGATATTCTCTATTTGTTTGTAAAATCAACATTTTGATACAGTATACATAAACTTCAAAACTCGCGCTTGATTTGAGCCCTTTTTTCAGAATTTTGAGTTTGTTGTCATAGATTTCCCTTCTTTATTCTATGTTAGCCACTGAAATGTTAATATTTTTGTTGATAATTTTTTAGATAAAGATATGTCTGACTAGATGTATAAGTAATATTTTCTTTTTACTTAACTGTTTACGAGAAACTCTCATGTTTATAAAGGCAATTTTCGGAAATTCCTTTATAGCGGTCTTAATAGACCCATCATTTTTTAAACTTACTGGTAGCTCATGCGGTAGTAAGAACGGCACCGCAGACGTGAAGAGTGTCTCCATAGTGTGTGTCGGAACACCGCAGTCCGCCGCGTAGCAGCACCACGCGCCCATACAAGCGAACATCTGCGCGTGTCTACAATCAACCAATAAACTTACCGGTAGCTCATGCGGTAGTAAGAACGGCACCGCAGACGTGAAGAGTGTCTCCATGGTGTGTGTCGGAACACCGCAGTCCGCCGCGTAGCAGCACCACGCGCCCATACAAGCGAACATCTCTGCGCGTGACTACAATCAACCAAACTGAGAACTTACCGGTAGCTCATGCGGTAGTAAGAACGGCACCGCAGACGTGAAGAGTGTCTCCATAGTGTGTGTCGGAACACCGCAGTCCGCTGCGTAGCAGCACCACGCGCCCATACAAGCGAACATTTCTGCGTGCCTGCATAGAACAAATTGGAATAAATAGGTAATCTTTCAGCTTCTATGTATTAGAGAAAATAGTGACAGAGAAAACGGTTTTGAAAACCGGTTATTTTAGTACTACAAATACAAACGTTAAAGGTCATTTATGCTTCGGGTACTAGGTAATGGTCAGGGATGTCAGAAATTATAGGTACCTGTATATGTTTGTACATACATATACTATTTGAATTCAAATGAGTCCACTACTCACTCTTGCACGTAGTGCGTGGGCATACGGCGCGGTCGCCATTCTGTCTCTACATCGGCCAGTGCAGCTGGATCTACGCAGCCTAGGAGCCAAGTGAGCGTGGCGAGGTCTACAGCAGCTGGTCTACTCACACTTGCACGTAGTGCGTGGGCATGCGGCCTGGTCAAGGCTGCTCCCGCGAGCGCGGCCGCCACCCTGTCCACCAGCCCTCTCTACATCGGCCAGTAGAGCTGGAGCTACGCAGCCTAGCAGCCAAGTGAGCGTGGCGAGGTCTACAACAGCTGGTCTACTCACACTTGCACGTAGTGCGTGGGCATGCGGCCTGGTCAACGCTGCTCCCGCGAGCGCGGCCGCCACCCTGTCCACCAGCCCTCTCTACATCGGCCAGTATAGCTGGAGCTACGCAGCCTAGCAGCCAAGTGAGCGTGGCGAGGTCTACAACAGCTGGTCTACTCACACTTGCACGTAGTGCGTGGGCATCGTGGCGCGGTGCGGCCTGGTCAACGCTGCGCCCGCCAAAGCAGCCGCCACCCTGTCCACGAGCCCTCTCTACATCGGCCAGTAAAGCTGGAACTGGGCAGCCTAGCAGCCAAGTGAGCGTGGGGAGGTCTACAACAGCTGGTCTACTCACACTTGCACGTAGTGCGTGGGCATGCTGGCGCGGTGCGGCCTGGTCAACGCTGCTCCCGCGAGCGCGGCCGCCACCCTGTCCACGAGCCCTCTCTACATCGGCCAGTAAAGCTGGAACTGGGCAGCCTAGCAGCCAAGTGAGCGTGGGGAGGTCTACAACAGCTGGTCTACTCACACTTGCACGTAGTGCGTGGGCATGCTGGCGCGGTGCGGCCTGGTCAACGCTGCTCCCGCGAGCGCGGCCGCCACCCTGTCCACCAGCCCCGCCCCCGCCGCGCGCGCCGCCGCACCCCTCTCGTTGTCCACGTCGGCCAGTAAAGCTGGAGCTAGCCGCCCTAGTAACCGAGTAAGCGTGGCGAGGTCTATAAGAGCGGCCAGCAGTCGGTCCCCTTCGCTGCCAGCGGCTCCGCCCGCGTTGGTTACAGGCCCGGGCCGCGCGGCTGCACGTGCGTGCACACCCGCTAAACCATGCCATCGCTCTAGCTGGAAAACAAAATAAAAAATGAACTGTTATCCCGCACGTACACCATAACATAAAGATAGAGATCGTTTTACATATGGTACTTCAGCACAATCAATATAAACGAAAGCAGTAATTTTAACCGGTTTCGTTAAATGATCTCTTACGTTACTGCCCTATCAAGTCGAAAACAATAACATTTTGTTAATATAATGATAATAAGTTATGATAATGGCAGAATCTTACCACAACTGTGAAAACGTCTAACGGCGCCAAGTCTGCTACTCGAGCGATACATTCTATGCAATGTTTCAGGAATGTTTGCCATTCAGTCTCGCCCTGCAAAAGTATATTATACAAAATTATTATATTTCAGTGTCCACCAATTTGCTTGATGCGCAAATTTACATGAATTGAAACATGTGTAATTGTATAAACAATACTTACATCATCATCACACACTTCATTGTCTAATTGTTGCAACTGCGCTTTGTTTTGTTGGAACTGAATTTTATTCAACACACCATTCACTAACGCTTGCAGAGCTTCCCAATACCTGAATTAAACAAAAACAGTTTAATTAAAACATGATTACACAATCAGTCGTCAAAAATAGTTAACAACTGCTGCTGTGTAACACAAGAGAGCAAAGTCGATTTTTGTTGCGAGTGCTAATTTTGAAATCCGAGGTAGCGAATGATACATGCTCGTGATTCAAAAGCACGAGTTGTAAATGTGTTTGCTTTCTTGTGGTACACACAACTTTTCACCTCTACCAGTGAGAAAATTATGTGGTTTTAACTAGATAGAACAGAAAAACAAGTGGTTCAATTCCACAGCAGACAGAATTCTGAGAACTTCAGTTTTTACCATGTAATGATGATGTACTTACTTTCCTGTATCTTCCGGTTTTAAAACATCAATAAATTGGATCCATATATCTAAGCAGTTAACGAAAATTGCACATGTAGGCACCTGCAATAACAATATATTAGTAACCATTATTAAATAAGATCATTAAATTTCTTTGACATAAATACTGGGTGAAGTTTTACTTGAGATAGCGAAAACTCAGAACCGGCTGGTGATAACTGATAAGAAACAAAGGCCGAACAATAAAAAAAATAGGTAAATTAATTTGAATTACTATTTGAGGTAACTTCTTTTTTTCATATTTCTACCTATGTTCCTTGGGAAAAGTTGTTCCTTATCCACTAGTAAAATTTCACCTTATACCTATTGTATCGAATCAACTAACCTGGAATGTATATTGGAATAGATAAGACAAAAATTCGATTGCATCGAACTCTGGTTCGGCTTCTAGTCTCTTGAAATGAAGAGAGACGAACAGTTTTAGGAACTCTGCTAACTTATTCAAATACCTGAAAAAGAAATATTATATTTATAGCGTGATGTATAATAGGAATGTGAGGCATGAGGAAATCCACTGTTTGAAGGCGGGGGTAATCATTGGGGACAAAATCCCCGCGACATTGTGTACTATACAATGTTTTGGGAAATTATTCCCGAAAAGTTCCCAATGAAGATGCACCTTCGTCTTCTTACGAATATTTATTACAACTTTAGTATTATTGCAATGTCGACTTTGTCCTTGAAATGTTCCTAACGAATATACGCCTTATTGGTCATTGATGCACTACGCATATCCTACAAGGTAAGGAGCGCGAGCGCCAGTAAAATAACTGTTTTTAGAACAAAAGAGTTCTTGAGCGGAGGCCACGGCTCGGCCGTAGCGTTGGACGCCCTCCGGCCAGATGGACCGATAACTTAAAGAGACCGGCTGGTAGCGACTGGATGACGAAAACAGGAGATCATGTCTTGTAGCGTGCACGGGGGGGAGGCCTATGTCTAGCAGTGGACTGCTATAGGCTGATGTGATGTGACAATGATGTACAAAACAGGGAATTTGCCACAAAAAGTACTCACTCGTGCCTAGCTTGGTGCACGTGTCGCGGGTTGTGCGTGAGGTGTCTCAGTGTGCGCGTGGTGCAGCCGCAGCGCGGTGGCGGCGGACGACGGTACAATACTCACTCGTGCCTAGCTTGGTGCACGTGTCGCGGGTTGTGCGTGAGGTGTCTCAGTGTGCGCGTGGTGCAGCCGCAGCGCGGTGGCGGCGGACGACGGTACAATACTCACTCGTGCCTAGCTTGGTGCACGTGTCGCGGGTTGTGCGTGAGGTGTCTCAGTGTGCGCGTGGTGCAGCCGCAGCGCGGTGGCGGCGGACGACGGTACAATACTCACTCGTGCCTAGCTTGGTGCACGTGTCGCGGGTTGTGCGTGAGGTGTCTCAGTGTGCGCGTGGTGCAGCCGCAGCGCGGTGGCGGCGGACGACGGTACAATACTCACTCGTGCCTAGCTTGGTGCACGTGTCGCGGGTTGTGCGTGAGGTGTCTCAGTGTGCGCGTGGTGCAGCCGCAGCGCGGTGGCGGCGGACGACGGTACAATACTCACTCGTGCCTAGCTTGGTGCACGTGTCGCGGGTTGTGCGTGAGGTGTCTCAGTGTGCGCGTGGTGCAGCCGCAGCGCGGTGGCGGCGGACGACGGTACAATACTCACTCGTGCCTAGCTTGGTGCACGTGTCGCGGGTTGTGCGTGAGGTGTCTCAGTGTGCGCGTGGTGCAGCCGCAGCGCGGTGGCGGCGGACGACGGTACAATACTCACTCGTGCCTAGCTTGGTGCACGTGTCGCGGGTTGTGCGTGAGGTGCCTCAGTGTGCGCGTGGTGCAGCCGCAGCGCGGTGGCGGCGGACGACGGTACAATACTCACTCGTGCCTAGCTTGGTGCACGTGTCGCGGGTTGTGCGTGAGGTGTCTCAGGGTCCGCAAAGCCGCGTGGTGCAGCCGCAGCGCGGTGGCGGCGGACGACGGTACAATACTCACTCGTGCCTAGCTTGGTGCACGTGTCGCGGGTTGTGCGTGAGGTGTCTCAGTGTGCGCGTGGTGCAGCCGCAGCGCGGTGGCGGCGGACGACGGTACAATACTCACTCGTGCCTAGCTTGGTGCACGTGTCGCGGGTTGTGCGTGAGGTGTCTCAGTGCGCGCGTGTGCAGCCGCAGCGCGGTGGCGGCGGACGACGGTACAATACTCACTCGTGCCTAGCTTGGTGCACGTGTCGCGGGTTGTGCGTGAGGTGTCTCAGTGTGCGCGTGGTGCAGCCGCAGCGCGGTGGCGGCGGACGACGGTACAATACTCACTCGTGCCTAGCTTGGTGCACGTGTCGCGGGTTGTGCGTGAGGTGTCTCAGGGTCCGCAAAGCCGCGTGGTGCAGCCGCAGCGCGGTGGCGGCGGACGACGGTACAATACTCACTCGTGCCTAGCTTGGTGCACGTGTCGCGGGTTGTGCGTGAGGTGTCTCAGGGTCCGCAAAGCCGCGTGGTGCAGCCGCAGCGCGGTGGCGGCGGACGACGGTACAATACTCACTCGTGCCTAGCTTGGTGCACGTGTCGCGGGTTGTGCGTGAGGTGTCTCAGTGTGCGCGTGGTGCAGCCGCAGCGCGGTGGCGGCGGACGACGGTACAATACTCACTCGTGCCTAGCTTGGTGCACGTGTCGCGGGTTGTGCGTGAGGTGTCTCAGGGTCCGCAAAGCCGCGTGGTGCAGCCGCAGCGCGGTGGCGGCGGACGACGGTACAATACTCACTCGTGCCGTGCGGTGTGCACGTGTCGCGGGTTGTGCGTGAGGTGTCTCAGTGTGCGCGTGGTGCAGCCGCAGCGCGGTGGCGGCGGACGACGGTACAATACTCACTCGTGCCTAGCTTGGTGCACGTGTCGCGGGTTGTGCGTGAGGTGTCTCAGTGTGCGCGTGGTGCAGCCGCAGCGCGGTGGCGGCGGACGACGGTACAATACTCACTCGTGCCTAGCTTGGTGCACGTGTCGCGGGTTGTGCGTGAGGTGTCTCAGTGTGCGCGTGGTGCAGCCGCAGCGCGGTGGCGGCGGACGACGGTACAATACTCACTCGTGCCTAGCTTGGTGCACGTGTCGCGGGTTGTGCGTGAGGTGTCTCAGTGTGCGCGTGGTGCAGCCGCAGCGCGGTGGCGGCGGACGACGGTACAATACTCACTCGTGCCTAGCTTGGTGCACGTGTCGCGGGTTGTGCGTGAGGTGTCTCAGTGTGCGCGTGGTGCAGCCGCAGCGCGGTGGCGGCGGACGACGGTACAATACTCACTCGTGCCTAGCTTGGCACGTGTCGCGGGTTGTGCGTGAGGTGTCTCAGTGTGCGCGTGGTGCAGCCGCAGCGCGGTGGCGGCGGACGACGGTACAATACTCACTCGTGCCTAGCTTGGTGCACGTGTCGCGGGTTGTGCGTGAGGTGTCTCAGTGTGCGCGTGGTGCAGCCGCAGCGCGGTGGCGGCGGACGACGGTACAAGACTCACTCGTGCCTAGCCTTGTGCACGTGTCGCGGGTTGTGCGTGAGGTGTCTCAGTGTGCGCGTGGTGCAGCCGCAGCGCGGTGGCGGCGGACGACGGTACAATACTCACTCGTGCCTAGCTTGGTGCACGTGTCGCGGGTTGTGCGTGAGGTGTCTCAGTGTGCGCGTGGTGCAGCCGCAGCGCGGTGGCGGCGGACGACGGTACAATACTCACTCGTGCCTAGCTTGGTGCACGTGTCGCGGGTTGTGCGTGAGGTGTCTCAGTGTGCGCGTGGCAGCCGCAGCGCGGTGGCGGCGGACGACGGTACAATACTCACTCGTGCCTAGCTTGGTGCACGTGTCGCGGGTTGTGCGTGAGGTGTCTCAGTGTGCGCGTGGTGCAGCCGCAGCGCGGTGGCGGCGGACGACGGTACAATACTCACTCGTGCCTAGCTTGGTGCACGTGTCGCGGGTTGTGCGTGAGGTGTCTCAGTGTGCGCGTGGTGCAGCCGCAGCGCGGTGGCGGCGGACGACGGTACAATACTCACTCGTGCCTAGCTTGGTGCACGTGTCGCGGGTTGTGCGTGAGGTGTCCCAGTGTGCGCGTGGTGCAGCCGCAGCGCGGTGGCGGCGGACGACGGTACAATACTCACTCGTGCCTAGCTTGGTGCACGTGTCGCGGGTTGTGCGTGAGGTGTCTCAGTGTGCGCGTGGTGCAGCCGCAGCGCGGTGGCGGCGGACGACGGTACAATACTCACTCGTGCCTAGCTTGGTGCACGTGTCGCGGGTTGTGCGTGAGGTGTCTCAGTGTGCGCGTGGTGCAGCCGCAGCGCGGTGGCGGCGGACGACGGTACAATACTCACTCGTGCCTAGCTTGGTGCACGTGTCGCGGGTTGTGCGTGAGGTGTCTCAGGGTCCGCAAAGCCGCGTGGTGCAGCCGCAGCGCGGTGGCGGCGGACGACGGTACAATACTCACTCGTGCCTAGCTTGGTGCACGTGTCGCGGGTTGTGCGTGAGGTGTCTCAGTGCGCAGCGCGGCGTGGTGCAGCCGCAGCGCGGTGGCGGCGGACGACTGTACAATACTCACTCGTGCCTAGCTTGGTGCACGTGTCGCGGGTTGTGCGTGAGGTGTCTCAGTGTGCGCGTGGTGCAGCCGCAGCGCGGTGGCGGCGGACGACGGTACAATACTCACTCGTGCCTAGCTTGGTGCACGTGTCGCGGGTTGTGCGTGAGGTGTCTCAGTGTGCGCGTGGTGCAGCCGCAGCGCGGTGGCGGCGGACGACGGTACAATACTCACTCGTGCCTAGCTTGGTGCACGTGTCGCGGGTTGTGCGTGAGGTGTCTCAGTGTGCGCGTGGTGCAGCCGCAGCGCGGTGGCGGCGGACGACGGTACAATACTCACTCGTGCCTAGCTTGGTGCACGTGTCGCGGGTTGTGCGTGAGGTGTCTCAGGGTCCGCAAAGCCGCGTGGTGCAGCCGCAGCGCGGTGGCGGCGGACGACGGTACAATACTCACTCGTGCCTAGCTTGGTGCACGTGTCGCGGGTTGTGCGTGAGGTGTCTCAGTGTGCGCAGCGCGGCGTGGTGCAGCCGCAGCGCGGTGGCGGCGGACGACGGTACAATACTCACTCGTGCCTAGCTTGGTGCACGTGTCGCGGGTTGTGCGTGAGGTGTCTCAGGGTCCGCAAAGCCGCGTGGTGCAGCCGCAGCGCGGTGGCGGCGGACGACGGTACAATACTCACTCGTGCCTAGCTTGGTGCACGTGTCGCGGGTTGTGCGTGAGGTGTCTCAGGGTCCGCAAAGCCGCGTGGTGCAGCCGCAGCGCGGTGGCGGCGGACGACGGTACAATACTCACTCGTGCCTAGCTTGGTGCACGTGTCGCGGGTTGTGCGTGAGGTGTCTCAGGGTCCGCAAAGCCGCGTGGTGCAGCCGCAGCGCGGTGGCGGCGGACGACGGTACAATACTCACTCGTGCCTAGCTTGGTGCACGTGTCGCGGGTTGTGCGTGAGGTGTCTCAGGGTCCGCAAAGCCGCGTGGTGCAGCCGCAGCGCGGTGGCGGCGGACGACGGTACAATACTCACTCGTGCCTAGCTTGGTGCACGTGTCGCGGGTTGTGCGTGAGGTGTCTCAGGGTCCGCAAAGCCGCGTGGTGCAGCCGCAGCGCGGTGGCGGCGGACGACGGCGGCGCGTACCGACGGTACAGCAGCTCGCACACGCCGCCCAGGCCTGCTAGAGCCGCTTCCATGCTCTATGCACAAAGTTACGATATTAGAAATTATCAGATCATGCATTTAAAGAAATTTCATTAAAATTTAGAAGATTACGAAGTAAATTTAAATATTTTATTATTTGGAACTCCAACAGTTTTTACAAGATATGTTGACTTATTTAATGTAAAAATAAAACAGTAGCACAGTTACTTCTTTTCGTATCAAAAGGATGCGACCAGTGCAATTGTACAGTTTAATGAACCACAGACTCTTATTAATTACATTCTCTGAAAATTATATTTCTCTTTATTATACCTGTGACTGCGTAGCAATGCTTCCCCAGTAGAACACAGTTGTGACTAGTGACGGTGGTACGTGCGACGACAGTGGCAGCCAAGAAAACAGATGCTGCAGAGTCGTCAAGCATTTCACCACTATTTCCATGTTCAGTGCCCTAAAAGAACAACAAAATATTTTTAAGACTTCTTATGTGGTAATAAGAAGACTTCTTAATATTTTTAAGATTAGTCGTAAATTTTTTATCAGTACAAACACTACATATTGTTTTACTGGTTATAGTTATCAACAATAGGCGCGTCCACACCAAGCGAGCAGCCTCGCAGCCTCGCTGCCTCGCGCGGCATACGCTCGTGCGCAGGCGAGGCAAGTTCGGCCCAATTTGGACGCTTGGTGTGGACGCGCCTACTTACTGATATCATCACTTCTCTTCAACTAAATTTGAATCTACTATAAAGCAATGTATCATAACATACTTATCCACGTTGTGAACGTCGTGCGCATTTGCAAGCAGGTCCGGCAACGTCGACGTCTGCGGGATGCCGCTAGTGGGGGAGGGTGGGGGATTGGACTGCCCTTCTTTCTGGGCGTTCTTTTCCAGGATTGCTGCAATACAATTGTAACATTATTTCTTATAGAATTTTGGCATTATGTGGGAGATTTAGATTTGTTTCTTGTCAGGGTTGGTAGGTAGTTTCTTTGTTAGTTGCTTTTTCTTTGACAATAATGTTAATCATTAGTTTGATTGATTAATTAATTGTGACTGGTTATAGTTTGGTATTGGTTTACTTGCACAATAATAATTTAGTTTCTTTGATTGATCGAGATAATTATTTGGTAACTGATTTATTCATAGCAATATTTTTACTGAATAAAAGGTAGATTTTGCAGACTACTTCTAGCATAATACCTCCCAACGCAGCTAGCAGTTGCGGCGCGCCCTTGAGCATGAGTCGCTCCAGCTGCAGACGTCGCGCGGACGGCAGCAGCACGCCGCAGTCCCGCGCCGCGCCCAGCTCCTCGCTCACCGCGCCCGCCAGCACCAGCCCCAGCACGCAGCGGCGACCCTCGCAACGCAGCAACTGGAGATTCATTGAATAAGTGTGTAATACCTCCCAGCGCCGCTAGCAGTTGCGGCGCGCCCTTGAGCATGAGTCGCTCCAGCTGCAGACGTCGCGCGGACGGCAGCAGCACGCCGCAGTCCCGCGCCGCGCCCAGCTCCTCGCTCGCCGCGCCCGCCAGCACCAGCCCCAGCACGCAGCGACGACCCTCGCAACGCAGCAACTGGAGATTCATTGAATAAGTGTGTAATACCTCCCAGCGCGGCTAGCAGTTGCGGCGCGCCCTTGAGCATGAGTCGCTCCAGCTGCAGACGTCGCGCGGACGGCAGCAGCACGCCGCAGTCCCGCGCCGCGCCCAGCTCCTCGCTCGCCGCGCCCGCCAGCACCAGCCCCAGCACGCAGCGGCGACCCTCGCAACGCAGCAACTGACAAAACCCTTACAGTTTATATAAGCAAGCTAAAGAGCATTTTGATAGTATGGTGCAGGGCAATATGCGCACTCTGTAGCTTGCTCATAAGAATTACAGCATTTTGAGATAATTTTAGGGTTGGCACTGCATGTTCCACCATCACAATCAGGCAACCAGCAAATAGATAGAACATCTTTTGTTACTTGGTTAACAAGCATATTTTTAAAATTGGTTTTGTGCCAAAGATAGTAACTTACTGCAGTCAGCATTGTATCATATTTAGAAACATATGACTCATTGATTTGGCAGTGGGGGACTTTATTATAATTTCTAATGTCTGCTGCTTATTTTATTACAATTATTAATAAGTCAACATGTAAATTCCAGTAGAGAATCTAATTGGAATGTTTGTTTTTATTCATTTTATAAAGCTAACAATAAATGAGATAGTAATGTTTACCTCAACAATATTATCAAAGAAGTCAGGGTACAAATGTGGCCAGTCATATCTAGCAATAGCCACCATAAGAGCCGCCAGTTTGTTCCTAATGAAGTATGGCATCACTTCATGATTCGCAATCAGCTCATTCCATAGTGTCAACCGGATTTCGGTCTTCTCATTATCCATTAGACTTATCCATTGTTTGTTTATTATATTCTGAAACATAATAATAAGTAGGTAAAGATTAGAGATATTGTGTTGAATTGTAGTCACATATCAACAGCCAAAACAATAGCACAGGGCTGCATATGGACCCATATTAGCTACCTCTAATGTTGTTAGGGTGAACATGAGAACATATTGGTTCTGTGATTTCTGCAGAAAGAGCAGGCAATGTTTCCAAGAGTCGCGGCGGCTGGAGAAGTTCTCCAGCATGGTCTCGATCTCGCGCTTGCGCTGGTTGGAGGTGCTTGGCGCGAAGAACTCCGACATCAGCATCTCCAGCGAGGCAAGCGCCTCGTTTATCTCCATGTCCGTCTACAAATAATAGCATTTTATATTATTATTCAACAAATATTAGGTAACATTACGTGTCTACAGAAAATGTGATAACTTGCACAGATTGGGGTCAATGGGAGTAAAACAAAAAATGAGGATAGGTTTTTTTTCCTTGAGGGTTATCTATGATATTGATAGTTCAGACTTATTAAAAATGGTTTAACAAAACATTGTTTTCCGTGTATTTTGCTACAAATTATGCACATTATTGTTGAATATTCATGAGAAATATGAGATTTTCTTACCATGATGTTTTGTGCAAAAGTACAGAAATTCCTCAATTACATTATTCTTGTATTAGAGTTCAGAGTCATTGGCAATATTTTCACCAACTCTTCTTAGCTATTTACCATGCGTATGTGTATTTGTAGCTTGTAAATAAATGCAAAAAACCACAACGGATTCCGAAATTCTCAATCAAGTTCCCATCCATCAGCTGCTGTCATAATGACAGTTCATAGAAAAAAACTTTAGAGGGGTCAAAACCGGTAAAGTTATCAAACTTTACGGTTTTCAATAAATAAAACCGTGTATCCGAATAGATTTTTTGTTTTTTTGCACTGGCAATACTCGTCATTCACTGTCAAATTACGCGCGCTATGAGGGTGTTTTTGGCGTCAGGATTTTATTACAGTTTTTATTGTTACTACTTAATTTACACGTGATTTACTTGCGCGATAAGCTAGGGTCAGTAATGCAACGCCGTTAGTAACATTTGCCGTCCAAAAAACATTAGTATCGCACACGCACGACAATAATACAAACAAGGTGGCTTCGATATTGAACTGCTTTTATTTCCATTTGCTGGGTCTTGTGCAAGGAACCCTAGGAAGGGAGTAGGACCCGGTCAGAGTATACTTTTCGCCCTCTTTCTATCAACGTCTTCTAGGTATCTAGCTCACTAAACAGTGCCGATAAAATGAGTGTAGTTGGTGTAAACAAAAGCTGGGTTGAGGAAGTAGATGAAGCCTTACCAAAGGATGAGTCAAATGGTTCGTATATAAAGCCGATAGTGTAATGTAATGGTTATTAATTCATGGGTACTAACATTCGTATCAAATTTTCCAGGCAGAAAGTCCAAAAAGCCGAGAATTAAGTCTTCGAGTACAAACAGTAATAGCAGCAGGGAGAACTCTGACAACAATCGCAAACGGATGAGACCAAACAGAAAATCGGAATCAGACACTAAACAGAGGTATGATTATTTTTAAAATATTCTTTTATACCTCGCTATCATCAAATTATTAAAATTTTATTTTCATTTTAGGAAACCAGTGAGAAAACACATAGAACTGGAAACAGATCCTATAGTACTGCAAAGACGCCAAAAACAGATTGACTATGGAAAGAACACTGTTGGGTATTCCAATTACCTGAAAGCAGTGCCTCTGTAAGTAACTACTGATAAAGCAGGGTTGACACTATTAAAGAATACTTGGAAAAATACATTTGATGGCCTTTTGGGTGCTACTTTGATCCTGGCAACACTCATCAAAGCGCACTTAGAAAATTGGTGAATCTTTTATTCAAGTTACTTGGTTATAATTACTTTGTCCAAACATAGTTTGATAGTGTCAATGTGGCCTAAACTAAATAAATTAATGAAAATAAAACCTTCTGGCTTGTTCTTTCAAAAGAGTTTATTTTATTTTCACAGAGACATGCGTAAGAAAGATGACCCCCAGACACCAGAGAAATACAACAAGTATAGCAGGAGGTCCTGGGACCAACTAATCAAGATTTGGAGACTCAAGCTTCACGAGTATGACCCTGACTGCAAAATGGAGGCTGAGTCTGACGATGATTCTGGTGACAATTAATATTATGAAACTTCTATAGTGCATTAGACTGACAAATAGGTCTTAAGCGTTAACCAAAACAACATATTCAGTTATTTAGAATTTTTAAACAAGTTTATGATTATTATGAACTAAAGTAAATTGTGGACAGTAATTTATGGGTACCTACTGTATTATTTTTCTTTTCTTTCTAGATTTCTAAGCTTTTTTATTAAACTATGTTTAGCCAGTCTAAACAACTAATAGACATCTTTTGAAGAGATACTTTAAAGTACCTACTTGCAATTAAAATTAACATGATTTAGATGATGAAGATTATTAAATAAAAGAAGTGATTATTATCAAATATGATTGTTTTATTTAAATTAAGTAGATAGGTCATAATAATTTTAAATAGTAATTTTAATTGGTAGGAAGTTCAATCCTGTTGAGAATGTCTCTAGCTTGTTTGACAACTGGGTTGCCCTTGGTCTCTGTTGCTAAACTCTGCAGCTTCTCCATATAGTCTTCGATGTTACTCTCTGTTGGTGCTCCAATACCTCCTGTGTAAATGAGTACAAATTATACCAGTTGCATAATTAAGCATGTCTTCTTTTTGTTAACAAAGAGTATAAACTCAGTTATACAGGGTGGACCATGGAGTGACGTCAATAAAAATAAATTAGATTCCGCACATATCGGGGTATTCGAAAATACCCCATGTATGTTCCATGATTATTTTTAGTTTCCGAGTTATTCAACTTTTAAAGTTGTATGGGGAAAACTCGAATGGCAGAATTTTTTGTTTGTACAAATCTTAAAGATTGTGCTAGGAAATCAACCGCGCGAGAAGCCCTTATACGGAAATAAAAAAAGGAAAGGAAAGAAAGAAGAAAAGGAAAAAAGTTGAATAACTTGGGGGGAGGGGCTTTTGTCTTGCATTGAGTCATGACAAGCTCATAATAATAAATAAGAATGGCAGGCTTATAAGGAATGCATATGATATGCCTGAATTGATACCATTGGAAGTTAATTCTAACTAGAATATGTTCAAACCTGGTAGCTGTACTGCCTGCAGCGAGTGTAGCAGCGTGTGCACGAGAGCGCGCTTGTGCGCTACCAGCGCCGCGGTGCGCTCCGCCGCCGCCGCTGTCTCTGCGCGCAGCCGAGCCACGGCGCCGCTCACTTCCTCCGCGTGTCTCTGCAGTATCGCATTCTAAAAGGACAATTCAATGATTTTATTAATACAAAAAAAGGACTGATTAGACTTATTTGATTGCAAAATCCCAGATTCGCTAATTAGTGTATGAAACAAATAAATACAATTTTATTGACAAAGAATGGGCATGTTTATTTTTCAAAACGTTCTGCTATTTTATGCAGTATGCAGTGTTTTATACGTTTTTTACCTGTTTGTAGCGTGAAAAGTCGAGCTCGCTTCACTCGCGATACGTGCACCTTTTTGCCTGTTTTACACTCACGGCTAGTGTTACTGCTCCTCACTTGATTGTAACGTAAAAAGTCGAGCTCGCTTCGCTCGCGATACGTGTATTTTTCAGCCTCTTTTTCACTAACTTTCAAGCTTTTACGCTAGTTTTTAGCGTCAAAAATTCTCGCTCGCTTCGCTCGCGATATTTACGTTTCGCTGTGGCTTGTTTTTGCCTGAAAATTTCAGCCTACTACCCAGAAAAATATCCTAAGAATGCGCACAACGCTTGTAGTTTTTCTGTACCCGCCATTGAATAAATGAAATAACTAATTTTGTGTCTCTATGATGACCCAGGGGGGTCGCCATTGAATTTTTGCCTGGAAAGGGGTCGCGTATTCAAAAAGTTTGAAAAACACTGGTATAGATAGATAAGCAAAAACTTATACCTGTTGCTCATAATCTGAATTGGCCTTCCTGAGTTGCCTCAGCTCAGACTCCCTCAGCTTGTTGTGTTGTAGGAACTGGTCGGTGAAGATTGGAATATCAGTATCTCCCGTTAAGTCTTCACCCTGTGAATAAATTATGAGCACATTATTTTTTACAAGGAGTTGGGTAGTTTTATTACTATTTATTCTTCTTTGCGAAAATAAATTTATTCTTTGTATTAAAACAACAACCGTGTCGTTCGAATGTCAGGACTATTTTAGCCTTTCCTCACCATCGCACTGACTTTTATTCATACTCCTTCACCGTGCATGCAGTCAGGTTATGGAATACGCTACCACACACTGTTCGTGACAGTCCCTCTGTCGCTGTCTTCAAGAAGAGAGTTAAAGAATATTATCTTTCTCTTTCGTAAATGGTAAAATTATGTATGTATGTATGTTTATTATAAAATATTTATTACTGTTTTTGGTAACTATATTATAGTGTGTAAAGTTTATTTATGTTTATGTAATATATTTGTATGTACGTTTATTGTTTATATAATTTTATTCAATTGTGCACGCCTGATCCGCCTGTCTTATTATAAAGTCTCACTTTCTGTAGGTCAGCTGGAAGAAATTTCTTAGTAGAAATAAGCTGTCCTGTTGTGTCGTTATTCTTTGTATGTGTATCTCTTGTAATGTTTTTTGTGTACAATAAATGGTTAATAATAATAATAATAATAATAAAACATTAACCTCTTGAATACCACTGGCTTGATATCGGGTCAGCGAGAAAAATGCCTCTTTGTACCACTGACTCGATATCAGGTCGCTCATTCCCAATACGTTTCAAAACGCTTGGGAAATAGCGGTTTTTGACATATTGTAGTACTGGGATGGGGAAGGTTAAACATAGGTTTAATGTGTCTGCAACCTCAATGAACTAACCATGACACACACAGTAGCTGGAGTGATGCAAGGCCTGGGTCGTGGAGGAGTTGCCTGCCTTGGAACTGTCACTGTGACCGCAGCAGGGACATTGGCAACAGGAGCATTCTGTTCTACAGGTGTTTGAACATTTGCTGAAATTAAAACATTACACAAATTGCTTTTTAATTGATTCTTATACAAGAATTTTGGTTTGGTTTCTTTTTAATTTTCACTAGCAGCATCACTCGCTGCAACTCATTTTTCTGCCATGTGTTACACATACGGGGTGTTAGGGATGGTGTAACGAAAACTTTGCAGGCGTGCTAAGACCATGTGTCCTTTAAGGGAAATTGTATACGCTTTTATAATAAGCTTCCAAAAAATATCCAAGATTTACCCTTAAATAAATTTAAAGAAGTAATAAAACATAAATTGTGCAAGAAAGGCTATTATGAAATATCCGATTATATGCAAGATAAATCTTCATGGGAGTAGTTTTACATGTTTGTTTATATACAGTATTTTTTTAAGACGATACAGTTAGAATATTCTACTGTAATTTTTTATTTTATTTTTACTTATTTTTAATTTTGTGTTGAGCCGTTTTTCGGCTATTACTATTCTTGTTTTTTTCAATCTTAGCTAGGGTAGCTTAGGGCCTACAAAGATTGTAATCTTTAGAATAGGAGCACTTCTGGGCAGGTTTTTGGGGGGTTTTCCTGTCCAGGAGGTCCGACTAACTATACACATGTAACACCTTTTTAAAATCTTGATCGAATTTAGTTTCGCTTACTGGTCGTTAAGGCATAAAGTTACATGACGTGTGGTTAGCCTGGCCAGCCCCGAGGCAGTGCCTTTATTTTTATTTTTTTATCCCGCCCGAGCCGCGTTTATAGTAGGAATAAAAATTGTTATAAAAAAGAGAAAATTGTGCTTTGCAAATTTCTCTTTTTTACAATGCCTAATCCATTTCTGCGTAATGTAATGACTATCAATAAGTGATATTTTAATATCCTATTTTGAATAAAAAAACTTTCACTTTCACTTTCATGAAACTGAACAACTTTTACTATGGAGACATTGGCGAGAAACGAAAAAAAAATTAGTCAGCTGATCGTGAATTTTGTATGAGAGGTCGAAAAAAAAATTTCGTTTCCCACCATTGGCTCCATAGTAAAAGTTGTTCAGTTTGATGGTCTGATTATGCCTGCAAAGTTTTCGGTACACCATTCCTAAGACCCTGTATAAACCTTCCATTAAACCACTGTACGTCCTATAACCATACTTAACATGAGAGTAGCAACTCATCTATACCTACAGCTACGATCGCACTACCTGTCCTTGCTCGTGATTGGTTGCTCCCACCTCCCCGCTCCTCACTCCGACGGCAGGGCGGGGCGAGTCGGCCCGCTTGGCTTCATTGGCGATTTTTCTGTGCTAACGCACGGTCGCGCTCCGAAAATAATTTTTTGAATTTCGCCAGAGTTTTATAATTCATAAATTATAAACTTTAATAAATTATTTTAATTTAACTATTTCAATTTCTTGTTGTATGGCGTTTTCGAAAAATTATTTTCTTTTAAATTTTTAATAAATAACGGTTTTACACCGTTCGTTTTTTAAATATTATAATTATCTGTCCTTTTAAAAATGTAAATTCAGTGAGTGTACAAGATTGGGTAAGTCCTTTCTATTTTATTAAGCATGCACTTGAAAATCAAATTTCTGAAGGCGGTTTCCGTCGAACACTACTTTGCAACTATTATTATTTTTTACGACTGTTCATAATTTAGACCAAGCTCAGTCTAAAGTCCGTTTACGAGTAAATAAATTGTTCAGGAAGGCCGCCGAGCCAGTGAACTAAATAGATAACTATTTCAGGGAAGTAAGATCCCAATTAAATAAGCAAAGTGTGTTAAAGAAATTTGGTTGGTATCGAAGTAATAAATTCGTTCTCTTCTTTTGAGGACAATCAAATGAAAATCCAGTAATCATAGTGCCTTTCATAAGCCTTGAGTGACATGATATCAATATTTGCAACACAAAAAGCTGATCCGTTGAGCTAGTTATCTGTAAGTGATACATTTTGCCTCAGGGTATATTTTTAGTTATAATTATTATCCGTTCGAAATATTTGTAGATGTCCTCCGTGTACGCCACGGAGTGAAGTAAGGTCACTGATTGATTTATGGATTTTCATCAACAAATATATTATTTAATTTAAAAAAAAACTTCAGTCTGTAATCAGACACGTGGTTTTTAAGTTTGTGTTTTGTTTGACACGTCGCAACGTGTTTGACGCTATAAACACGTGGTCCTCACTTTTCAAAGTTGTTGATTTACATATTCAAAATCTACCTTCAAAGTTCTTTTTCTTTGAGGTGTTTCTTTAAAATTAAAGAATTTCACTAAAAAGGGTGTCGCTGTGACCCCGTATAATGCAGTGAGAGTTTACGGCACACATAGTCCGTAGAACGTCCTACAAAATAGAACAAATTAAATCTCCGCAAGGATATTTTGATATTTTGTAAGGTGTTTGTAATGTTCTATTGCAATGATAATTGATATTATATGGCTTGGCGAACTAGGCCATGTTCCCTTGTTTTTTATATATTACCTCTGCGCAATGCAAGGTATACCCTATTTTATAACATCATTAGGAGTACGTTGGCCGTCAGCGCATGGCGAGCCCTTGGACTCCTACATCCCCGCGCAGGGGTTGTGCTTTTTGATGTCATGCAGATTGCTCTCGCCTGCACTTGCAGGAGGGCCTTAATTTTCGTCCTAGTGCCTTTCGTATACGTGACGAACTGATATTTTGTAATGCGAGACAAATATCGCAAAAAATAGTGATAAATATATTGTTGCGTTTCGGTACTACATACTCCTCAAAAGGACGGGGTCATCGTGGACCCAAAAAGTTTCGAAACGTACCTACATATTATTTAATACCTCGCGCAGAAAGAGTCGGCCAGCGCCTTTGATAAAACTCTGTGGCTTAAAATATAAACTGTACTGTATTAGGTATTACTCTTATACCTATCCCATATCAAACAGCCGAAAGTCGGCGCATGCACGATATATCTTATCTACAAAATAAAGGATTATCCTTTTACTAATTTCGAAGTATTCTATAAAACAATAGTACATCGTCAGGGCCTTGCCTCAGACGAAATTAACGAGTGTAACGAAGGGTAGTGTGTGTGATAGTGAATCTCGCAGGTTCGAATCCTGCATGTGGCATTTTATTAAGATAAGTATTCTAATTGAATACCTACCCAACACGGTTTTGTTTACAAAGTCCATAATCCGATGGACGCATCTGAGATTATTTTCAATGAAAGTTTCTTTGAAATGACTGTTACAATTTCTTGTAAAAGAAGTTTACATCTTAGCGTATGTAGAGGCATTCCAAGAAAATGTTTTGAGGCTTCTAATATTTCCGTGTAAGATATTTGATATTAACATAAAAGTTTTAAAAAAATTTCACATACAGTAGCTTTGTATCATACAAAACATAAGCGTAAAATAGATGTTAAACGTCACGTAAGCGACAAGAAGTTGATGTTTTCGTGGAATGCCCCTGCGTAGCTTTGAGCTAGTTGGAAACACCTACGCAAGGAGATTGTCAATAAGGATATTACCATAACCTCAGGTTATGCTGAAGGCTGAAGTTCCGGCAGGTTAATGTCTTAAACAGTTTCACTTTGTGATCATTACAGTAGTGGCTCACTGGGCCCTGCAATAAGAAATAAGTTACAACATTGTTCTTGTAATGGAACGACCATTTATGCATTTCCCTTGCTCACTGTCATAGGTAGCAAGAAATCAGGCCTATGAAATAGTATTCTCTTACTACTGTGTCCCCTAAAAATATAATACGTTAATACTAAGGTCATGCTAAAGGATATCCCTTACGCTTGTCATTCGTTTACTTCTTTGAACTTTGGTCAAAGAGTGTCATGAAAGTACCTACTTCAAATAGGTACTTGCTGTATTTTTGGCAGCAATCAACCCCGTAGGGAAATATTATACAATCTTAGCTCTCTGAAGAGTTAAGTTAAAATTTACATGTTTTAGCGAGATTTTAAGCAACATGAAAACAAACAAAAGTGGGGAGAGAAGGAGGCCGTATTGTAATGGCCTCATCTCAAAACGGATAAGTAAATAACTACCTACCTACCCATTCAATAAATGTCACACCTAAACTATGAAAAGTTTTTGCTTTTTCAATTTATCGAGAGAAAAGTGTGTGTTTGGGATACTGATTTATGTAATGAACCTAGGTGATTTACTTAATCCATCATGTTGCAAATTTATGACTACATTCTGTTGTAGATTCACAAGCTATGAAACATCAAAACTGGTGGTAAATTGTCTTAACAAGTCTAGCTAAGGTCTAGCTACTGAAAACTAGTAATGTCTACATGTCATATCATAACATAAGTTAGGTATACTTGAAGTACCTACCTCCTAGGTTGCCATGACCTTGGACATGATATACGTAATGTTACTTTAGAAAGTTTGCCTACCCCGCAAAGGTTTAGGCGTGATATATACGTATATGTATGTATCTAGGATGTTTTCATACTTACTATCATAGGTAGTAATACACTCAAAGTGTTATGATATGAATTACATGCTTATTACAGTTATTACGTAATGTGTCTAACCAACTGCACTAGAGATAAAAAGTTGTAAACCGATATCAAAATAACCATTTTACTTAATACCGCCTCGATCGGTATGATCAGGTATGAGTTTTTATTTTTATCTTGTGTGGTCATCTTGCTACCTACTCTATTTATTATGAATGAAGGCTTATGCGAAAATAAACAAAAAACTACCTACAGTCTATGCGGGTACTTTTATGAAATAAACAACACTATAACACGTTTCAAAACTAATGATGTCAACTTTCGCAAATTGACATCGTTTTGAGTCACGAGTAAAAGACTCCTGACTGCAGTGCATAAGGTGTTTTGAAACGTAAAGTGGTGAATGAATCTGTCTATTTTTAGACGCACGTAACTCAAAATATAATGCCGTTTGTTCCAATATATTTGCTCTGAAGGTCAGGCATTCTTGAAAGTACCTACCTATTAGGTTATTATGTCTATCAAGTATAATATTTTGCAAAACAGATAGCGGAAATGCCATATCGACCTGCCTACGAAGGTACGATGGTAGTTTATAATTGTACAGATACATTGTGAACTAACGGTGACTGTTGCACTATGCGTACACATACACAGGTGCACTCTGAGTGGGATATCAATCTATTACCAATTAAGAGATTTACAATGAGTTGTTTATGCTGACTACCTATGTCAGCAGGCAGATACCTACATTTTTGTTTTCCGCGGTAAGTGGGCTATGTTATATGTACGTTATACAGACAAGTTCATGCGCTTTTAATGAATTTTAACGGTTACTTGGGCTTTCCAAGGGACGGTCAGAGGTAGATAGTCTGTTATTAATAATAATTTTATTCACCTCGTTAGTTGTTCTAAGAAGATTATATCAATAGATTCATACAATGAAGTTTCTGTGACAGCCAGAGTGAATGTGTTTTTATGAAGCTTGACCGTTACTCCGACTAGACTAGACAGACTTAAACAAGGTTAGTTTTGATCATTATTTGCTAATCTTATAAATATTATGGTAAGCCCAAATTACGTATTAGAAAGTCATATGAGGATATGATTTTTGCAATTATTATTATATTAAGAAAGTTTATTTTATTGGAATTAAGGTATTTGATGGCCAGGTTTTCTATCTGCCATTGCCTAGTTAGGACAATGCATACCTTAAGATTTACCGTTGATCTTTTAGTAAGGGATTCAGGTTACACTATTACATTACCTACAGCTTGAGCAATCAAGCACAATTAAAATATATCAGCTTTGTTTTTCTGTGTGTAATGGTTGCTGATTTACTTACTATCTTAGTACATAGGTAGTTAGAATGGAAGATTATATAAATATTACCTATTTTGCGTATCCTACCGCTAGCTTACGGTGGTTACCTTTCTCTTTTCTTTATTGTTGCGTTTTAAGAAAAGGTACCTATTATATTTTTGTTGATTGTTTCGGAAAACTGCAATTGTGTTTCCGTGTAGGTACTAATTCACTATTTATTCACAATGGATTAGGTAATGTAAGTCTGTAATTTGTGAATTTGATTTCAGATACGAGGAAAACTTTTGAAAGGCATTATGTCATGTTTTAAATACTCTAGTATTTATCATTATTCTAATATGCTTGACTAGAATGCCATAATACAGTAAATCAGATTTGTAATAACATTTATATTTTAATAATTTACGCTTATTAATCGTCAAGAGTGAGCGTCTGGTATGACAGAATTTTGTATTTTGTATATCCTTAGATGATTGTTTAATTCATTAATATAGTGGACCAATATAACTGAATTCAACAGATTCTATATTATAAATTATTTAACAATATTTGAATTTTTTTATAGTTATCACATTGGCGATAGCTCCCACTCCTCCAGGCGATAGGAAACATTTCTCATGTTAAGTATGGTTATAGGACGTACAGTGGTTTAATGACAGCATTTTACCTACCAATAAAATGCTTATTAAACTACTTACCTCCTATAACCATACTTAACATGAGAGTAGCAACTCATCTATACCTACAGCTACGATCGCACTACCTGTCCTTGCTCGTGATTGGTTGCTCCCACCTCCCCGCTCCTCACTCCGACGGCAGGGCGGGGCGAGTCGGCCCGCTTGGCTTCATTGCGTCTCACAATAATATTCTAATTAGAATATTATAATTATTTTGTAGAAAATATTTTTAATTTTTTACAAAATATCCCAGGCAGAATTAAAAATGTATGGTTATAGGAGGTAAGTAGTTTAATAAGCATTTTATTGGTAGGTAAAATGCTGTCAAAAAACCACAACAAAATCTGTGGCATGGTTTAGGAGGAGTTAGTGAATTCCACAACAGAGGCAAAACTTTATTTTATACTAGCTTTCCCCCCGCGGTTTCACTTGCGATATTTATCTGTTTGGTCTAATAAAAAAGTTTGAAATATCTACATTGCATTAACCTTTTGTCAGCCGGAGCCAGGATCCGATTTTGGGCATGGACTGTCTAAGCCAGGATCCGTGCCACTTCGATCTTGATTACTATTTATTGAAATTTGAACTGTTTCACTATAGAAATAAGGTCTAAATTTGTTTTATTTGAAGACCTAATGAATGAATGAACCATAAACAACACTCACTCACCCAATGACTCTTCAGACATTCATTCAGACACTCATTTCAAATCTGACCTGCTTGAAGTTGAATCTTAGTTGCATTTTCGAAAACAGTTTTAGATATGAATTATACTAAACACCAGTGGCGAAGAGTCCATACATGCCGATTCCCATCGGCTTCCCTTTCAGAATTTTACAAACCCTTACTCTCATATCAATCTACTTTCACTTAGTATATTTTTCGCACCAGCCTACCTTAGTTTAAATGTCACCCTTCGCCACTGCTAAACACACCATATATTTCTTATTGAGAGGTTGTCTAGTTATTCTTGTGTGAAGGAAAATAAAAGAAACTACAAATAAAGTCATAATTATGTTATAAAAACCAACAAATATTACAGTGGGTGCAAAATGAAGTCAATGTTTGTGTTCAAGTGCTGATAAAAAATATACAAATGTTTTTCCTTTGGAATATAATAGAAATTGTTTATTAGTTATCAGACAATGTAATAAAATCGTTACTTTAGTGAAAATGAAACAAAAACCCATAATTTTCATTAATATTCGAAATCAAGTCGCTCGCGCGCTCTTGACGTCTTTTCTCTCGGCCCCGAAGGAAGCAATCTGGGAAACGCTGCGGCTGACAAAAGGTTAAGAAACGCAACTCAAATAATCGTTGTTCTGAATGGAGTTCAACTACTCGACAACAGATGGCGCCACTGTTAAGGGGATGGAAAAGCCCTTATATCTTCAAAAAATGCGCCCTGTGATTTAAAATAGGATCTTTCTTGTTCGAGGAGGGATAAAGGGATATTGCACTATATAAGTCCCTTTATCGTACCGATGATCCTTTTTAAGTTTTATCAGCACGTACATTTTATAAACTTAGTTTTATTATCGCCGGATCGAAAATGCTTGGAAAAGCTTCTGGTCTTTAAAACAATTCATGAAAGGCGATCTGCCACTATCACTTAAAAGAAAACTCATCGACATGTGTATCCTGCCTGTCCTAACCTACGGTGCTCAAACGTGGTCGTTAACAGAGAGTCAGAAGTCCAAACTCAAGGTTTGCCAAAGAGCGATGGAGCGAAGTATCCTTGGCGTCAAGAGAACTGACAAAGTCCGGAACACTACTCTTCGAGCTCAAACGGGCATCACCGACGTAGGATACAAAACTGCCAAGTTGAAATGGGACTGGGCCGGGCATGTCTGCAGGATGCACCCTGAACGATGGGCTCGAATCGTCACGGAAGATTGGGTACCTCAAGGCGGGTCTCGTCGCAGAGGTAGACCCCGGAAAAGATGGCGTGACGACATCGACGCTTACCTAAAGGAGTGGACCGAGGTTGCACAAGATCGTAACAAGTGGAAGACCGCGGGGGAGGCCTTTGCCCAGCAGTGGGATCTGATAGGCTAAATATAATAGTTTTATTATATACTAGCTTTCCGCCCACGGTTTCACACGCGGTATTATCTGTTTGGTCTAATAAAAAAGTTTTAAATACATTGCATTTAAAATCATTTTGCATTTTGAAACAGATTGCATCAAAGATCACGAACGGTGGAGTTCGACTACTCGACAATAGATAGCGCCACAACTTGAGGGATTGAAGAAGCAGTGGCGGACTAACCCCGTTTGATGCCCGGGGCGGTAAAGCCGTCGGATGCCCCCCAGCGACAGAAAAGGCCTTAATGTAAAACCCTTTTTAAAAACTTCATTATTGGTATTTAGGTAGGTACAGTGGCGTATACAGCCTCGGATCGTGGGGGGGGGGTCACAGCACTGCACCACTCAGGCAGATTATGCATTACGAGCAAACAGAGGCGGATCTAGGGTGTGGCTATAGGGGCGGGAGCCAGGGGCGCAGACCAAGGGGGGGCGCAAAACCAGACTCGCGCCCGCTAGGGCGCGGGTTTGGAGTCCAAGCCTCGTAAGATTCGGGTTATTATTGATAGCTAAGGGATAATCTTGCTTACCACAGGGCATAAATTGCGTTAAGGTGAAGCAATTTTCCTGAATGTTTCACGAGAACAGAGAAAATACAAATAAATGTTAAATCTGGTCTCCGTGCCTTCCTTCAGGGGCGCGGGCGCTACGACACGAAAAGAGGCGCGCCCTGCCAAACTGAGGGCGCCAATTCAAGTCAGCCAATAAGGGCACAGAAGTTTCTCGCATACCTAATAATGAGAGCAATAATGAGCCGGTCTTTTTAAATTTATGAAAATTAAGTAGTTATCGTTTTTTAAAAACGAATTTATTACCGTAACAAATCGTTATTTCGAGACTTTGAATTTTGTAAGGCCGGTTGGACCCGGGAAAAATATTTAAGGGCAGCAAATCGTGCAAAAAAATATCTCACTGGTGAAAAGACTGAAATTGCAAAGGAACCCAATACAACTCTGACGCCCTCTTGAAACAATCTTAATGGTGTTTGTCGAGCTCACTGCGTCCGCAATCGCAATAAGTTTTGTGTCAGTGTGATCACGCTGTCCTTTCGTGCTGCCACTACCACATCAGATTTAGTGTAAAAAGTCGAGCTCGCTTCGCTCGCAATACGGGTTGTATCTTAGTGACGCCCCCTCTCGCAGTCCATTAGTGCTGCTACCATCACACCAGATTTAGCGTGAAAAGTCGGGCTCGCTTCGCTCGCAATTAGTTTTGTGTCTCAATGACGCCTCCTCTCGCTGTCTATTAGTGCTGCCACCATCACACCAGATTTAACATGAAAAGCCAGGCTCGCTTCGCTCGCAATTAATTCTGTGCCCAGCTGACGCCCCCTCTCGCTGTTCATTAGTGCTGCCACTACCACACCAGATTAACCGTGAAAAGTCGGGCTCGCTTCGCTCGCAATTAGTTATGTGCAAGACTGACGCCCCCTTTCGCAGTCCATTAGAGCTGCTACCACCACATTAGATTTAGCGTGAAAAGTCGGGCTCGCTTCGCTCGCAATTTGTTATGTGTCAGACTGACTGACTCCTCATCTCTCAGTCTATTAGTGCTGCTACCACCACACCAGATTTAGCGCGAAAACTCGGGCTCGCTTCGCTCGCAATACGTTAGTGTGCCGCCCTTCTAGATGTCCGTAAGTACGAAAATGTTGATCTAAAATCACCTATGACAGGACCTGCACTCATTTTTGTATAGATAAAGTAACTGGTAGCATTAAAATGCCTCGATGACTCTTCGGAAACCGAGGGCTTGGATCGCGCCTGCAAAGGAGGGGGGCAAAGTTTGAGTCGAGCCAGGGGCGCTGGCTACCTCAGATCCGCCCCTGCGAGCAAAGGGAGTTAACATTTCAGTTCAACAAAAACAAGAGAAAAACCATGCTGCGCCATTCGCCACAATAACACTACACGTATTGCGAGTAGCGAGCTCGACTTTTTACGTTAAAAATGCATGTGAGGAGACACACCGAACTGCACCATCACTACACGTTATGCGAGCGAAGCGAGCTCGACATTTCGCGTTAAAAAGGCACGCGAAGAGACACACCGTGCTGCACCATCACTACACGTTATGCGAGCGAAGCGAGCTTGATATTTCGCGTCAAAAAGGCACACCGTGCTGAACTATCGCTACACGTTATGCGAGTGAAGCGAGCTCGAACTATTGCGTTAAAAAGGAATGCGAAGAGACACACCGTGCTAAACCATCACTACACGTTTTGTGAGCGAAGTGAGCTAGACCATCCGCGTTAAAAAGACATGAGAGGAGACATAAGGTGTTTGCTAACGAAGCGAGCTCGACATTGCGGTTAAAAAGACATGAGGGTCACGCACGTTGTTAGCGAAGAAACGAGCTCGATATTTCGCGTTAAAAAGACATTTTAATGCCCCCCGGGTCTTGCTGCCCGGGGCGGACCGCCCCCCCCCGCCCCTACCTTAGTCCGCCACTGTGATAAGGCTTATATCTTTAAAAATACGTCCTTAAAGTTAAAACGCGAACTTTTTTGTTCGAGGGGGGGTTAAAGGCTATTGTACTAAATAAGTCCCTTTATCGTACCGGGAATCCTTTTATAGTTTTATCGGCACATACATTTTATCAACTTAGTTTTATTATATATAATGATAATGATGAAAGAGCACACATAGTTGGCAAGGTAGATGTAGGCTGATATTGATAAGTATTTTGAAGAGGATAGATTATTGGAATTTACCTGTAGGTGGAGCAGTACTTTCTATGGGCATTTGTTTGGCTTTTTTAGCTGCTGTCCCTTCCTTTTGCTCCATCTGTGATTTCCTAAACTCTTTGTAAGCATCTGTCTTCTTGTACTCTGCCCATTCTCGAATATACCTATAAAATAATATATTAAACATAACAAAAGCAGGTAAAGAGACAAGGGTGTGATGTTTGTATGTAAGCTGGTATTTTTAATGTACATTATAATTAAACAATTATACTTAAGTTTGTGCACATATTTGAGAGCCTCATATATAGTCAAAACTACTTTATAGGAAAATTATTCTCATAAGAAAGCAGGTAGTGAGGGAAAACTTTACAATTACTGTTGTACCTTTCTTTATCTTGATCAGCAGCATCCAAATATTGCTGTTTTTCTTCAGCCGGCAGCTTGCTCCAGTCGCTGGCGAGCTGTCGGGTCAACTCGGCGAATCCCATTTCAGGGTGTTCAGCACGGAGCTGATTGCGGCGTTCATTCAGGTAACGTACATAACCTGGAAATCAAATTTATGGAGTGTATTGTATGATCTCAGTTGAATTTATGCCGGTAATTATATTAGTTCATAAAGCATTTAGGCTAAATAAATGTGTACCTGTAAGCGGTTGTCGAGGAGCGGTCACATCTTTGGGAGCTTTGGGTTTTCGTTTCTTAGGCTTTTTAGGAGACGGCTTTGGGTCTTTAGACGCCGGTATAGCAGGTTCATTGCCATTAGACGGAATAGGCGGCAGAACTGAAGTCGCCTCATCATGTTTCTGAGGCTTTAGACCTTCTTCTGCAGCTACTACGGGCGCAATGTTTGTGTGAGGTTCCGCTGGTTGTTCTGGCGCCGGTGCGTCAGTTTCCATTGCGCTGAATGGGGAAACAATATTAGTTTACACGATGAGTTAAGGTTTATGTCGATATTAAGTTAGAATTTATTAAATTTTGCCAAGAAATCAATAAAAACAACTATTTGATTGCAATGCAATTGTGGCGCGTTCCATTGGGTCCATTTACTAATACGATTGACAGCTGGCTGATTATTTTATTTATGGCAACACTCGAGGCACCTAGTTCATTTTGTAATGTTGCATCACTGCTCTGTTCTGATTGGCTACTCGAATAGAGAGGAGACAAGCAATTTCTCAATTTTGCTGTTACCGGTTTTTAGGACAATTATAAAGGCTGTGTCAGACTGAATGCGCCAATGTCTCGCTCGTTGCAGACTTTACGCTCGACACTCGCTGGCCCATATTTTTCCTGTAAATCCCTGATCTCTACCTTATAAAGCAAGTTACTATAAGATAGTTACTATAAAGATGCTTTAAAAGTATTTTTATTTCTCTAAAAGTACAAAATCATTTTGATTTCTAAGGATCCATTATTTACAAATAAAACTATACCATTATTTCCAGTTATTTTTAATGTACTGCATTATCTGATGAACACCTTCCTTTCCAGCAGTACCATCAAGGAATTCCATTTCCAGGAGAATATCATCATCTTTCTTCAAGAGCTTAAAAAACGAGTGTACAATAGGTTCTTTACTGTCAGAAGCATTATCTCCTAAATATTCAGAAAAGTCTGAATTTTTAGATGAACTTGTAACGGCTGGTTCTTGACTTGATTTAATGCTTTTGGTTTCTTCAGATTTATTAGCATCTTCTGGCATGTCTATGCTTGGCATGCCATTGTTGTTTTTGTTTAGGATGGATATGCTTTTTCCAGAATTATTTTGTTGAGGAACAAGGTGTTCACTACTGTTTAGATTTGCTGCATCATTATTTATTTCAGCTGAAGTAGTAGTACATGCTGCATCAACTGTGTCTGAACCTTCATCTAGTTTGGGTTTCTTAGCATCATTTTGTTGGAGCTTCATCATCCTTCTCTTCCTTCTTTGGTTAGACCAAGTATTCTCAGTTGCTTGAATATCAAGGGACAGCTGATTTCCTTTCTTATTGAGTATTTTGTACTTCAGTTTTAATTTGTTGATGATATCCAGTAGTTTCTCACTCACTGTGTTGAAGTTGTATGGTTGTCCTTTTATCTCTGGCAAAAGATATACTATTGGGACACTTTTCTTTCTTAGTTTATCTCTTCCTGGCACTGAAAGAATAAAGTTCCACAATTGAAACGTTATTAAAGTTGAAAGAAAAAAAACTAAATGCTATAAGAATAAAGCTGTGACTAACCAAAAATGGCTGTTTATTTAATAAAAATACATATGTAGTATGCAACATACCAAGCTTATCCAAGTCATAATCCTGATATGTCCATGCTAGTCCCCAGCGAGTGACCCGGCCCTGGCAGAACTCAGTAGTTGTGTGTCTGATGCCTTCAGCTTTCAGGTCCATAGCCAATTCTTTTAGGTTGAATTTGTGTCCCACCATTGTAGAGAAAATCCTAAAAAAGAAACAGACTAAAATTAATTGAGTAAGTTGGGTCTTGGTTGGAATTTGGAATTGCTATATCTGTTATTGAAGTATTCAAACATTTGGATCCAAACTTACAAAACTTTGTCTTTATAAACTTGGCTCTCTTTTATCATTTTTCGGCAGAAAGCCAGCTCTCCTCCCTCTGTGATCAGTTCTTGGGGAGATCCAGTAAACCCATTCTTTGGAGGCAATCTGCAAAATAGAAACATTTTAACAAATCAATAAAATTCACCATTCAAATTGTTATTTTCAAAACTTTCAGGATTATTTCATTCTAGAAATAGTTATTTAACCTCGTAAGGCCCAAGGGGTCACCGGTGGTACTTTTTAATATAGTGATTCAGGCCCAGCACAAGTTGAACTCATAGAAACCCAAGGTGGCGCCTGCTGCGGTACTTATTCATTTTTGCGTCGTAGTGATTTCAAACTTGCCTTAAGTTAATTTAATTAAAATATACCTTAAGTTAATTTGAGGGACTTAATCAGTTGGAAAAAAAATACACTTAGAGACCATCAAGTACAATAAACAATGTACCCTTAAACCGGTATGACAATAAAATAAACATGAGTGAAATATCTCTAATTCAAGCGCTGGGCCTGAACTACTATAAAAATTAAGTACTATGGGAGGGACCATGGGATACAATGAGTATGCAAGATATTTTGCTCTGGGCCTTACAAGGCTATATTTTTAGCTTACCTAGCTGGACTGCGAGACTCGCACAGCTCTTGCACGGTGCTGTAAAACGGTGGGTTACACATACAGAAGTCAAACGCCTCTATACCATCTTCACTAAATAAGTACTCCAGTAGAGTTGGTGTAGAATTTTTACTTACTGCAACAAGTAATTTTAATGTTTAGATAATTAAAAAATATATAAACATGAAAAACATTTATCTATGCTATACTTGAGTGAGTAGGTAATGTTGCTTTAGGTATACATACATTGTATAAGATCTTGCAAATTATTTCTTTCAATATTTTCTTGAGCCTTCTGCAAACTTTCCTGGTCAGATTCTGTTCCCACCATTTTCCACTTGTTTTTCACAGCTGCTAAGAGTGGGTAGATAGCGCAAGCCCCAGTACCTGCAACAATATAATAAAATTTATTTGAAGTTTTAGAATTGAGGAGAGTTTGTTTATCATCCCCATTTAAAGGTATGTATCAACCTACCTATATCTAGTCCCTTGATGTTATCCGTTCTGCCTATTGCAGTCAGGAGATCTTCAATCCAAAGGATGTAATTTAGCCTCAAAGGAAGGGTAGGCACAAGCCTGTCTTCGGGTATAACGACGTCCAGCCCAAAATCAGACTTCAACAGACATTTAGTCAGAACTCGCAGGCAATGCGGGTTCTTGAAATCGATGGAAACTTTACCTGTAACATCCTAAAATAAGGTGCAATAATAAAATAAATATTCGTCAAATAGCTGTAGTCTTCTTAGTGTCTACAGGTAAAACTTACAGTTTTCGCAATATTTGAAAATTCTTCATATGATTTTGCTAGTTTTGCGAAGTCTGGAGGAGTTCTATACAAATTGCGAGGATGCATGTATTTATTTAGAGCCATTTTTCAGGAAATTCCGTACGGAAAAGAACACAAAAAGCAGCGCGACGGCTCGTCCGTATTTTGACTTTCTTTTTCTTAATCTCATTTTTCTTACTTAAAAATTGCGATGATTATTTAAAACGACAAGGACAATGTTATTTCATCTTACTCCCTCTAAAAAAATATTTAGAAGGACGTAAGCGCCAAAAAAAGCACATTTATCAAGTTGCGTTTTTGTGTTGTAGTTTTTGTTATCGCCGTTATGTGTGAAAAGCATACGTGCCTCATATTTTGTCCTACTCTTATCTTTCGTTAGAATCTATAAAGCAAAAAAACATTAGCAATTTTAAAAAGTTGATAATTTCCTTTTCCTGTTGAACCGATCGACGTATCGGACGTGTATTTTTATCAATCTCCCAAAAATTAAGAAATAGTGTGAAATCCTTAGAAGAATAAAACAAAATAGTGCAAAATGGTTGACAGAATCGATATGGCTTTGGACGATATAATTAGAGCAAGTAAGAAAGGTGGAAGAGGCGGAGGAGGCGCTGGAAGAAAATTTGATAGAAGACCTGCCCGTGGTGGTGGCGGAGGAGGATTCCGCAATGGCAGAGCAGGTGCTGGTGGCGGCGGCGGTGTTATACGTGGCAGAAACCGTGGAGGCATTTCCAAAGCTACAAATTATTCCAGGGTAAATGCAAATGTTAGATGGTTACACGATATTGCAAATGGCGGATGAACGTGGTGAAATGACGCATCACTCAATGTTATCTCAAGCGACGCCAAATGGAAGTTGCAGCAGTAAAGTAGTTTATTCATTGGGAAATATCATGTTTGCAAGACGTCAGGTTTCGATTCGCCGAACCTAGTAATTTTGCTACGTTGTCGGTCGGTTCCACTGTTCTATTTTTGTCATAAAGACTAAAATATGGGAGTACTAGTATAGTTCACTGTTGCCTCTTGTATCAGTTTTCCATCATAACGTCGCTGTGAACGTTGGATACAGAGTTCCTGTCATTTTATATTTATGGAGAGGGGTCCCTGCATAGTTCCTGGAGCAGTTGACGCGCCGTCCGTGATCTCGCGGGCTGCAGCCGCGGGACGCTGTCGCGGGTTGCAGTGTTCAATGTGGTGCTTGTCCTCACTGTGAATGCAAAGACAAATATTTTGTGTTCCACAAGTTCAACAGTGATGTGTATCAGTGAATCAAAATAATATGGACTGAAATGTAGTAATATCTATCTGTACACACCTGCACTTTCATCTGATTGTTGTTTTGTAACTATTGTTATGTATGATCTCTGATAAATATTTGTAACTGTAATAATGCAACCAAATTGTACTACTGTTGTTGGCCTTGTATTTTGGGTGTACCAATTGATACTCAAAATGGCATCAAGTGGGCATGCGGGCTTGCTCTATGAAGGACGACCTATTTCAGGGTGATGTTAACAGCACTTGGAAACATGACATGTTCAATGACTTCGGAGAGAAGAGGATTCAAAGAGGTGGGGCCCTTAGCACAGGCCCCACTAAGCTCTTAGTGTCCAACTTGGACTTTGGAGTCTCAGACTCGGACATTCAAGAGCTATTCTCAGAATTTGGCATGCTAAAAAGTGCTGCTGTACACTATGATAGATCTGGCAGATCCTTGGGTAAGCATACTTCTTATCAAGCCTATCTATCAATCAATAATATCTATCATTGCTCATTATTGTCCTTTCAATTTCTGATGCATATTTACATTGTGTTGTACATTTTTAGGGACTGCTGATGTAGTGTTTGATAGAAGAGCAGATGCATTGAAGGCCATGAAGCAGTACAATGGAGTTCCTCTTGATGGACGAGCAATGAACATTCAGCTGGCGACATCTGAAATCAGCTCATTGCGGGTTGATGGAGGCAGGCTCGGTGGCGGCGGCGGCGGTGGCCCCATGAGAAGAAGTGCAGGCAGACGTAAGTGTAAAATATAATGATTTTTATTCATATTACATATTTCATTGGTATAGTAAATAATCAAGTTTTTATTTTTATTTTAGCTGTAGGTGGTGGTGGCGGTCGTCAAGCAGGTGGTGGGGGCGGAGCGCGAGGGCGACGCGGGGGGCGCGGTGCGGGCGGCGGACGCGGCGGTGGTCGGCGGCCAGTCCCAACTGCTGAAGAACTAGATGCAGAACTCGACGCCTATGTTAAAGAAATAAAGTGAAACAAAAAGACTCGACAGTGAAAGAGACACTAAATACTGACATAAGTGTATCAAAAAGGTGTTTCGATGCCATGAAGTTAAAATGAACCAAATATTTGGTTAACAATGTAGAATTTCAGTTCATGATTATGACATGTTTGTGGAAAAAATGTGAAAATGAAAGAAAACTAGAATTAATTTTATAATAAAACTTAGTCTAAGTGAATATTTTCTTTCTGTTGTTATGCTTTTTACAAGTCATTTTCGGTTATTCCCAACGGCCCCCGAGGGGCTCATTGGCAATTTTTCTTCCCAATGGTCCCCGAAAGAGTTATGGGGGCGGTCAGGACGAAAATTTCCCAACCGCGACCAGGCGCCCGAATGATACGATTTCTTGTCCTACTTTGTGATTCGCACTAAGTGGCACTAATGACTGGCATGGCATGCAGTTATCAGAATCCGCCTGGACCAGTGCAGACTTTGTGATCATTGAGGTGATTGTTTAATAAAAAAATTATTTTCCTTAGGCTGTAAAAAGAACATGTTCTTTGCCTAAAAAAAAACAAATTGGACTGAAGAGATGGGACAAAAGTATTCCTTTCGTAACAGATACGGAAATATCAATGCTATATAAGGTCCTATTAAATTCACTGCAAATATTTTAAGGGCATGCGTAAATATGTAAAAGAAAAATAAATTTAAGGCATTTTAAAAAAAATCTACACGCTAGTTTTTATTTTTCATTTTCAAACAAACTTTTTAATTAATTATGTGAACATCCTTTGACTGACCCGACTGACGTTCCGCCACGTAGACAGGATTCACTTACACGGCACGCACACTAACAACCAACCAATCACAGCAACTTTTTTTGGCGCGTAATTTAAATTCATCGTAGTGTGTGTTTCTGGCACAAACAGGGTGCACTTTTTTCGTTTTGTGTTTTTTTAGTTAAATGCAATTTTCTCGAAAACTAGCGTGTAGATTTCTTTAAAAATTTGCATAGTACATTTTTATATAGAGTGAAATTTTACTAGTGACCGATAGCGAAAACCTAGAACCAGCTGGTGATAAGGAACAACTTTCCCCAAGGAACATAGGTCGAAACACGAAAATTTTTTTTTGACCTCCCATACTAATTCAAATCAGCTGATCGGCAACTTTGTATGGGAGGCCCAAAATTTTTTTTCGCATTTCGACCTATGTTCCTTGGGGAAAGTTGTTCCTTATAACCAGCCGGTTCTGAGTTTTCGCTATCGGTCACTAGTAAAATTTCACCCTATATTTTATTTCATCTGCCCCTAAAATATTTGCAGTGAATTTAATAGGACCTTATATAACAATATTAAAAAGAATCAAGAGTATGGATAATACACTCACAGGCACAACTAATCGGCCACTAATCTGTAATGGTATATTTCATGTTGATTAGAAATATAAATATAAAAATATATATTTATCTAATAAAATACGAAATGTAAATAGTAATAGATAATAATATAAATTAACTAATTTACAACTTATATTAACTGTAATTATCAATGTTATAAATATTAAAAAGTATTTCATGCTAATGCAGGTGGCCGATTAGTTGTGCCGGTGAGTATATAAAAACTGAATAAAATTAATATTTAGGGGGACTTCCATAAAGCTGTAAATGGTCGTTTTTTACAACCGTTTACGCTCTGCCTACCTCGCAAAGGATATGGTCTTGATATATGTATGTATAACGCCTCAGTATGCGTGACGTCATCATACATCCCGGTACGCGCGCGCGTGAAGACGCGCACGTAAACGTTCTGCAATCGGAGGCGGTGTGTTCTGTCTTAGTATCTTCTATATAGTTTGTGGTTCTGTCCTTACAACAAATACGATTTTAGTACGGAACCCTTTGTTCACGAGTTCGATACGCACGACTCTTTTAAAAAGTAACTAAGCTAGTACAAAATAGCAGCGATTTTGCAAACTGCGTAAACACTATTGGCATGGAACCTGTCAGTTGCTTGTCAATAAACAAAAATCAAAATCGGGAATTACCCCGTAAATAAGTCCGTATTTTATGTGCTACAGTTAATTATCTTATCGCTGTGTGGTTAATGAAGCCTCAGTTGCAAAAACGGAAATGAATCTTTCAGGTTTGTATTGAATTTGTACTAATATTTAGTAATCGGCGCACATAACCTCAAAGTGCAATAAAATGAAACTGTTTTATATTAGATTTTAAAGTGATATAAATGTATTAGATCCATCTGCGGATGAGGACTCGAGCAGCGATGAAAGTCCGGTTCCGGCGAAACGACCGCGGGCGGATACATTTGGAAATTCATCTACAACATCTCATGGATCAGGTAATTACACAGAGCTCAATTATATTCTTGGCACTTATCTTCACGACTATTCGCCCCGAAAAGTCTATACATTCACATGAGTAGAATTTGTACCCTTGTCGTCAGTAAATCTCACTTGTATATTTTTGATGGGGTTTCTATAACTATTGTATCATATAGCTATTGTACCTGTAAATATAATGTTTGTTTGCTATAAAAAGAAATATCTAGTGGATGTACTTATCCCTTTCCTATAGTGGGAATGGAAAATTGCAGTATAGATCACTGGGCCCTAGAGGGGCCCTATGAGACATTCAGAAAAATATATATTTGATAGACCTTTTGCTATTATGACAGGTTAGTTGGATAATATTATATTTATTTCTCAGTTCTTCAGGAATCAGATGATGAACCTCCAGAAACACCAGTGGACAAGTTTTCTACTGGTCTTCCAGATAAATTAGATTATAGAAAACCAAGCCTTGAGGGAAATCTTAGATTAAGTCGCAGTAGTTTAAGTGAAAACTGTTCATCTCCTAATGATGATGACATGCGGCCAAGTTTCGATGGAAATAACAGCGACCAGGGAGAGGGCTCCATGCGAGCAAGCTTCCAATCAAATGACTCATTCTACAGCCAACTCTCAAATCAAAACAAAGACTTGGACAGTGTATTGCCAGCCGGTTATTCTGAGAAGTCCAAACGGATGATGAGCAATATGGGTTTCAAGCCGGGCAAGGGTTTAGGTAAATATGAACATGGAAGAGTGGAACCTGTGGAAGCATCCACTCAGAAGGGCAGGAGAGGTTTAGGTTTGAAGCCATCTACTGTGGGTGAAGTGCCGAGAGACTTCACTTGGTCACCTGATGAATCAAAGCCTGAAGCTAAAGAAGAAGTGGTAAGAAACTATAACATTGAGATAAATCCTACACTTTTAAGTTTTACAAACATCATTATCAAAAATTATCTACCTATTTCAGGTGTGGATGCCTACTCCTCCAGAAGACACATTGTTAGGTGACCAGTTAGATGAATGGCTTCTAAGAGGCCCTAAAAAGTTGACTATTGATGATGAAACTGACTTTGTTGACCCTAATATTCTGAAAGGTGTCTTAAAATCTAAGGTAAATAAAATTATTATAGGCAGTGATATAGTTGCACTGTATATGGGAGACTGCATCATTACTTATCTTTGAATTTCCTTAGATTTTCTGCCATTTTAGCTCCATTTCCGGTTGCTAGCTGGTCCAATAGCGCCCTCTACCGGAAACCATCTGTCACAGGAGAGTGGCGGCGGGGTCGCCGCCATATTGCCTTCATAGCGTCGTTACTTTTTCTACAGTTAGGACGTCTCGGCGGAGACCCGTCGAATTTTTTCAAAGCTTTTAATTGTTCTGCCTAATATTAATGTTTCGCTTTAGAAATGTTAGAAAGTGCAGAAAGTTATGTGAAGTGATAGTTCCTCGCGTGTCCTTAACACGCGGAACATTCTATGGTCGGTCCATGTGACCGGTCATGTCCGTTTTGTGCTGGCTGGCGGTGTGGCCCCAGCTGCCGCGCCGCCGCCGCTACTCAGGATTATGTGAGGTAAAAAGGCCTCAACCCCGGTGAGTAATTTTCTAATTAAATACTTCGTATAAGGAAAAGTCACACAAATGTGATTCTACCCTCGCTTATCACTTCGCAATTTTCTGACATGATACATATCGTTCGTACGGTACGTTCGCGTACCTATACCTTGCCTGATTTGGAGCCATTCCGATCAGCTCGTACAGTCAAGCTCACGTGCAGTTATACAATCGAATTGCCAAGGTGCCTACCTACCTAAGTCTCATGCGCGCAGCATAATATGAACGTTCTGAAGACTAAACTGTTACTCAGCCTGAGCTTGACCTGATCTTGCCCAGTACGGATTCCGATCAGTTCGATTCTGAGAGGACCTTGCTCTTCAACGCACGCATCGCGTTCGTCGAGGAGTTTTTGAGCGACCGCTCAGCCAGGGCCGGTTCCTACTAGCCCAGGGAACCTGCTACTTAGAACATAGCTTTTATCGCGTCCGTCACTTTAAATCAACATTGTCTGTTTAGAAGGAAGAAGGCCTCAACCCCGGTGAGTAATTTTCTAATTAAATACTTCGTATAAGGAAAAGTCACACAAATGTGATTCTACCCTCGCTTATCACTTCGCAATTTTCTGACATGATACATATCGTTCGTACGGTACGTTCGCGTACCTATACCTTGCCTGATTTGGAGCCATTCCGATCAGCTCGTACAGTCAAGCTCACGTGCAGTTATACAATCGAATTGCCAAGGTGCCTACCTACCTAAGTCTCATGCGCGCAGCATAATATGAACGTTCTGAAGACTAAACTGTTACTCAGCCTGAGCTTGACCTGATCTTGCCCAGTACGGATTCCGATCAGTTCGATTCTGAGAGGACCTTGCTCTTCAACGCACGCATCGCGTTCGTCGAGGAGTTTTTGAGCGACCGCTCAGCCAGGGCCGGTTCCTACTAGCCCAGGGAACCTGCTACTTAGAACATAGCTTTTATCGCGTCCGTCACTTTAAATCAACATTGTCTGTTTAGAAGGAAGAAGGCGGAAGGAATTTTAGCTCTGCCTATATCAGAATTAGCAAGAATTTTACGTTGTCCTGCATACAATTTTAAAGTTCTTGACGTGAATTGTGGAAAATATAACTAAGTAAATAAAGCAAGTGTACGCAAGATCTCTAGAACATTCTCAGAATATGATAATATGTGTTACGTATCGAAAGGGCGTAAGTACCGTCTCCATAAAACGTACCTACCCTTTCTAGATTAATTAATAGTTGAGTATATATATTTTATTAATTAAACACTTTTTACACTTTTTTCACACACTCAGTTGAGTATATTTCAGACTTATCCTAACTGATTTGTTAGGTTATTTACAATACACACACATGCCTTAAAAATTGTGTAGCGTATTGTCTGCTGGGTTAATACATGTCATTCATTAATTAACTTTTCACTAATACCTAAATATGATGTCATTTATCATCACATTTTAAATACAGGTACTTTATCCATCACATAGCGTCGTTAGCTGTCACCAGGAGTTAGAAACACGTCTCTCACATATACAGTGCAACTATATCACTGCCTATAATAGTGCAAGTTTTACAAAACAATAAAACTTGTATTATGGTGCAGATATAGTTGCACTGTATATGGGAGACTGCATCATTACTTATCTTTGAATTTCCTTAGATTTTCTGCCATTTTAGCTCCATTTCCGGTTGCTAGCTGGTCCAATAGCGCCCTCTACCGGAAACCATCTGTCACAGGAGAGTGGCGGCGGGGTCGCCGCCATATTGCCTTCATAGAAGTCTCTCACCAGGAGCCCTTATCGGATACAGTGCAACTATATCTGCACCATAATACAAGTTTTATTGTTTTGTAAAACTTGCACTATTTTCTAACTAGGTAGATGCAGGAGGCACGGAACGGGTGTAGATGGCAAGAAAAAGAAGAGGCCCATAGCTACTCAGCAGTGGGTATATATGGGCTGATATGATGATGATGATGATGAAAAAGAATTGAGCTTGAATGTTATTTATGGATAACTTTTTAATTTTATTGCTTTTTGCAGACAATTTTCGACTCATTGGATGATGAAGACCTACGACATGCGCGGTTTCGTAGCAATCCTTACGAAACTATTGGTTCAGTAATATTTTTGAACAGAGCTGCTGTAAAAATGGCAAACATTGATGCAGTGTTTGATTTTATGTTCACCAAACCAAAGAAACCAAATGGAGAGAGTGCTATTGATAAGAAAGAAATATTGTACTTTGCTGATGTTTGTGCAGGCCCTGGAGGATTTTCGGAATATGTTTTGTATAGAAGAGGATGGAGATCAAAAGGTGAGCTATACTCATTATTTAGAAAACTTTCTCTTTGTTGCAAATAATTGATTGGGAAAAATCTATGCTTTATTTATTAATTTCTGTCTTGTTGTAGGCTTTGGATTTACACTAAAAGGGCCCTGTGATTTCAAGCTCTCTGATTTCTATGCGGGCACTGCAGAGACCTTTAACCCATATTATGGTGTAAAGGATGATGGCAATGTCTTTGATCCGGCCAACCTAATATCTCTCAAGGAGAATGTTTTGAAACATACTGATGACAAAGGAGTGCACTTTCTCATGGCTGATGGGGTCTGTATCTATATATAATAAACTAGTGAATTGTAAATTATATTCAAAACAATTCACAGTGCTGTCATGCTATCTAAATAGTAATTTATACATCCTCTACTAGCTGTTATCCCTGCTACTCATTTTCATGTGGAAATAAGACATTTTCCGGCATAACTTCTTATATTATTATTATTATTTCGTGAATAGGGGTTGGTCCTCAAGAGACCAACAGCCACTGCGACCTGTGAAGATCTATTGTATAAGATTGAAGCTAACCCTATATGACCTCATCTAGTCAGGCTAAATATTACTGTCCACTACTAGATTGAGGTCATGAGCCCGGACAATGGGGACAATATGTGGCCACAAATCATCCGGCTTCTAATTTGCACAAGTGCATCACTCTGGCAGAGGACTTAATTTTCCTCAGCATAGAACCTGCAAAATGGGACCTAGTCAGTCCTACCTGCAGTAGTATTTTTGAGGTTACAATGGTCTGTAAGAGCCATGATAACCAAATGATTGTTTCCAAAAAGGAGGGAATAGTGCTTCCCTTCCATTTTGCCCTTTCGGATATTATAACTTTGTAAAGAGAAGGCCTTGGAAAATACCCTGCCTTCTCACTTGGTAGCCCCTTTGGTGGGATCTCAAAAGCCTGGGCCTCTTGTTTGCTCGCTGCTATCGGCAGCAAGTGTACTGCCCTGACTTCCTGACGCCTAGGACTGTCAGTCAGCCGTCAGAAGCGACTGCCCCTATGCTCACTTTCAGACTTAGTGTCAGGTGATTGATGTTGGGGACACGGGTTCCCCTCCACCTAAATATACCACGTCAGGCCCCCGTGTTCCTGATGCGGCAGCTAGGGAAAACGGTCGACCCCCACAGAGCCCTGCATGCGAGGGTACGGCTAATAATTAAGCACCTGAGGTCGCCTGGTATCAGGGCCTGGGTAGACTTAGCTGCAGCTGATAATAGGATTGCTGAAGGCTTTCCACTTATCAACCACGTTGCCCAGGGTGTGCCGGGTCAGCATGCTGTGTTCTATAGGATTAGCAACTTATTAAGCAATGATTTTAACTTAACAACCTGCAAACCCACAGGACCACTTCATGCTAGACCGCACGTGGAAGCGTCTACCATACACCCCAACTTCTTATATAAATAAACCTTCCTCTTGAATCACTCTCAAAAAAATCTGCGTCAGAATCCGTTGCGTGGAGTACGGTGTCCATGTCCGCATCAAAATTAGTTGCGATACGAACGAGGTAACGGTTTCCATGACAGAGTAACACAAAAAGCGACTTTATTTTACACTATGTATTGATTTGCAGGGTTTTTCAGTGGAGGGGCAGGAGAACATCCAAGAGATACTCAGCAAGCAGCTGTACCTGTGCCAATGCCTGGCCGCGCTGATGCTGGTGCGTACGGGAGGACATTTCGTCGTCAAACTGTTTGACGTCTTCACGCTCTTCAGTGTGGGGTTGATCTACATCATGTACAGGTGCTTTGATAAAGGTAGGTAACACATGCTTTTCGTGCCTGCGGGTATACAGAATGGGATGAGCACCAATAGCTAAGACAACAGCACTCCACTTTCTCGCCGCATTGCCAGCTCTCTTCCAATACCATTCCAAGGTTAAGTGCCAGGACCCTCTGTCAACATCTGAAGACCTGGTAACTCCAAATTACTTTTTTGGGTTAATAGGCAGTTAGGCAGTAAATATATCAAAGGATAGGTTCCGTTCCAACATGAGTGCAGAGCGCTGTGGTATAAGTTTGGGGCGTAGATTTTCTGTACGCTGGCGCGAGTGCTGAACTCGTGTCGGCGCATATAGCCACACTTTGTTATTCTACCCTTATTTTACCACAGTATGTCTGCACAAGCCGGTGACGTCCCGTCCGGCGAACTCGGAGCGCTACCTGATCTGCCTCGGCAAGAAGCTGGGCACGGAATCGGCGGAGCAGCACCTATTCTCGGTCAACTCCATGCTGTGGAAGGGCTCGGTCGAGGGCGACGACGTCGTGCAACTCGTGCCGCTCAATGTCATACAGGAGGATAGGGAGTTCTACGAATATGTTTATAAGAGTAACTGTGTGTAAGTATTTTTGTTTTTCTTTCTACAACGGCACTACACACCTAACCATTGGTCTTACATTCCCAGAGAAACACAAGCCTACGTCACTAGTATTGCCTCTTTATTTCAATAAAATACGTTATGGGGTAAATTCAATCTCAGAAAAATGAGTTAAAATATTTCTGAATAATTTTATAATTTAGATTTCCGTGTGTATTAACTTGAACTTTACAACAACACTTAAATTGTATTTATTAGTTACCAGTACCTTATATGATTTACAAAAATAATCATAAGAGTGGGTAATTTTGGTAACCCACAAGCATGATGACGTAGGTTTGTGTTAGTCACGTGGTTCACGAGTCTCGGAATGGAATACCAGGCGGAGTATCTTATTATACTATGCACCTAACTTCATACACCGGTCATCTTGGATCATCGACTAACAAAGCTCAGACGAACTCTATCACAAGTCGAAATACCCACATGCACCGAGGAAGAATTGTAACGAAAGTCCGAGGATTGTTCTCTTGTAAGAAAAATTAAGCTACATACAGTTGTAATTTAAAATTCCACCTTTTTATGTAAGGTTAGATTTTACTTATAACAGACTTACATTCTTCACTATTTCCAGGTTAGGCGAAAGACAGATAAAGAATTTGCTCAAAATAGCGGCTTTCAGCAAAGACAAAAGTTTGAAGGAAGAAACACAGGCTGAAATGAGAGAACAGTGTTTAAAATTATGGAATGTAAGTTACATAGGTACCTACTAGTAGATCATTTTGTACTTACACAATGTAAATATACAAAAGTGGTAAATGAGTAAAAATTCAATATGGCGGCCATAACACTGAAAAAACATATTAAAATTCAATTACGAACTAGCGACCCGCGCAGCTGTTGCACTTGCTGCTATTTCTAACCGTTTTCTCGTAGGAATAAGATGTTTTCCAAATGCAGATGTGTATAAACATTCCTCTTGAATCTATCTATTACAAACGCATTAGAATCCGTTACGTGGTTTAAGAGGAGTTATCAGTGTCTAAGACAGAGAAACCAAAATCGATTAGGTACATTTAATACTTTGTATTGATAGTATGTCACTTCACCTTACTCTTTTCAAGAAGTACCCATAACTATTCCAAAATGAAACAATCTTTTTTTTTATTCCAGTTGCCAGATAAAGTGCGTACTCAGCCCGAAAGACTGAATCCCGACGACACGCTGATGAGCATGCTCTCCTTACTGAAGAAGATCCCGCCCGACTGCTCGACCGCGCACGCATTCAAAGCGAACGTGCTCAGCGAACCACCTGAGTACCTGGAGAAAGCCTCGGATATGGAGAACTTCAAGAGCGTGTACGACTGGCATTTCATGGTTCTGAGCAGCGCTAGGAATAGTCCAGATTTGAGATTCTTCATAGGTGCGTATAACCATAAAATAGAAAGTCTTCAGTCTCTCGATCCTCGACCCTCCTTAGGATCTCGAATGTCACTTGTTACACAGCCAGGGTTGCATGCTTCAATACCAGGACGAAATTCAGCTAAATCTAATACAAAAACGTAATATAATTCTAAACTGATTTCACTCAATGAAATATGACGTTCGTGGCAACCATCTTCTTAGTTACCTTGAGTTCCTCTGAGACTTCAGTTCATTCCCGTAAACGTTAGTAAGCGTACAAAACTTGTTAAAGATATGAAAAATAAACGACACTCCAGGTCAATTACTTCAAAAGTTACGCCTTGTTGTAAAGGAGTGGGGGCAGTAAAAGGTTAACGTGCCCGCTGGGCTCCCATGTCAAATTTTGATCATGCCGATTATTCTATTTTTCCAGGTTGTGGTGGCAAACAAGTATATCAGTTGGAAGGGACCAAATGGAAAAATGTCGTAGACCTGCACATAACTATGCCGGCGAAAACCTTGATATTTGGAGAGGTAGTGAAAGAATACCGAGGCCAAGGCAATAATCAGATATACAGCAAGGCTCTGCATGTTATTGATGCTATGGTTTTGGGAGGCATCGATATTTCACACCTTCCTTTGACAGAGAGGTGAGGTTTTGTTTTTCGCTTAAGGTGCGTCCACACCAGCTGAGGCTGCTCGCTGCCTCACTGCCTCGTGCGCAGGCGAGGCAAGTTCGGCCCAATTTGGACGCCTAAATAAATTAATAGGCATACTTCTAATTTTGGCTCGGCCCGCGCGCGTTCTCCTGAGCACGAGCATGCGTTGCCTCGGGTGAGCCACGTAATTTTTTGGTCGTTTGCCTCGCGAGGCAGCGAGCAGCCCTGCTTGGTCACTTGGACACACCTATTGACTTGCTGTTTATTTTTGTTTGGAGGCAAATTTTTATCTTCTTTTTAGGATAAACCAATGCGCCTTATTCTGCACTGCAGTGGAAAAACCATTCGACCCGCAAGCAATACCGATACGCTGCAAGCGGCTGTTTAATATGGAGTCGTTCAGTTCGGCCATGAACAACTTTGAACACCGCGCCATGAAGAGGATCAAACGAGCAGTCACGATAAATACTCCGAACAGAAATCGAGATGGGATGTTTTACGTCGTCGGATCACTATTATTTTTGAAGGAAATCAAAGGTATTACTTAAAATTTTATGTGATTTGATAAAAGGCTTCCTTATAAAAATGGGTACTGCCGATAAGGGACGGAAGATCGCGTTGCTCGAATGGTACTGCATGATAGTTTATCTTATTCGTTTCAGAACCATGGGTAGCTGCAATGTCAAAATCGAGTGGTTACAAGTATTACTTCCGGTTGGAGAAGAACAAGCCTCGCAGCGAGTACCACATCCCCGAGGAGGCGCGTCTGGACATGCTGAGCGCGTTCAAGTGTCGCGTCATGTGGCCCTGGGAGGCACCCAGCGCCATCCTAGAGGGCCAACCGCACCCTGGCCTCACAAGGGCGCAAGTCGAGGATTACATACACCACAATACAACTAAGAGATGAAGTGTAAATGTGTACCTAAAGGTATTATTTAATGAAATAAAAAATAAGTTTTGTTACTGGATTTGTTTTAATTTAATTATATATCCGGGCTATTCAATCATGTGCATAGAATTCACATCATCAGCTGGCCACAGATCACTTATCTATATGTGCGGCTATGTTGTGCGGAGAACAAGGCGGAGAACGACACCCGAGACCCCTCCCTCAAGTGTAGGCGTAGCAAGCAAGCAAGCAATAGTGTTAAAATCTAAATTTCAGAATATTCCATACAATTAATTATTCTAACTATAAAAACCGGTAACAACATAATTCAAACAGCTTATCTCCACTCTATTTCAGTAGCCAATCAGAAAAGAGCACAGCTGCAACATTACAAAACGAACTCTTCAAAAAAAAAAACAAATGTCAAACCCGGATATTGCGCGCGTTCGATTGTATTATTGTTTTTGTAGATTTTTGTTGAAAAGCTCTTGAAAATATTTGGGAATTGATAAAGAAGCAAGAAATTGTGGTTTGTAATCAGAAGTGAAAATAGTTAAAATGACTGTGGGGGAACCTAGTAAGAACCTGCCATGGTAAGAAATACAAAACTGATCACCCGGCATTCTTATCCTTACTTTTATCAGTATTTAACCTTTCCACCTTTTCCTGCTTGCAGGGTAGAGAAGTATCGACCATCCAAATTAGAAGACTTAGTTTCCCACGACGAAATAGTGAGAACAAGTAAGTACTATTTTTTAGTTTTTTATAGGTTATGTTGTGAACGACAAAAGAAATTACTAACATTTTTCATGTTTTCCAGTCAACCAGTTTATGCAAGAGAACCAGATGCCCCACCTGTTGTTCTATGGCCCCCCTGGTACTGGTAAAACCTCCACTATCCTGGCTTGTGCCAGGCAAATGTATACTCCTCAACAGTTCAACTCTATGGTATGTATTGAATTTATTACCAAAGCAAATGTATAAAAAACTAGTTTCATTATCAATAACTATTTGATAAACAGGTCTTGGAACTCAATGCATCAGATGACCGAGGTATAGGCATAGTGCGGGGTCAGATCCTCAGCTTCGCATCCACCAGAACCATTTTCAAAGCCGGACCAAAACTCATCATATTGGATGAGGCTGATGCCATGACCAATGATGCACAGAATGCTCTTAGGAGAAGTAAGTATTTTTATTTATATTATTTATAACTTGGAATGGAAAGATTGACTGAACAGAAGAGTTCATATTGGAATTGTCCATATTAATTGTCTAAGTTAATTACTGAACAACTTTACCCAAAAGCAACACCTGAATTAATTAAAACTATTCAGAGCATCAACTGAACTATCCCCAATCTCAACAACGATATTACTCATAATTAATTGTGCAGCTGTGGCCAGTTTTTATTTTAGTATTTATTTATCAAAGTAAATAAACTGTTAATGTTCCATGTAAACAAACACCACTGCAAATGTTTCATACAGTTACAAAAAATACACACAGTTACAAAATTAAAACCATTAAAGTTCATTCTACAGGAAACCTGAGATTTTTAGGGATCTGAAATTTATTTGATAAATTACATTATTAAGTTTATCTTACAGTATTTTTCACAATAATTTACCTTTATTCTGATAACAACTTCTCTTATGAAAGCAGGTATTATTAGTAAATCCACCTACCCATTTCAGGGATCAACTTATGCTGGTTATTGTTCAGTACAAGTTGGTTCCTTAAATATTAGATGGATTTGCTGGCGATAGTACATCATAACTTACATAGGTTTTGCATTGTCACTGTAACTATTGATTATTTGTATTTTGTATTAAACCAAGTTCATAGGTCATTAACTCAGTTAGTTGTATGACTCACTTATGTCTTGAACATAAGACTCATGTTTCCAACAAATACTGAGTTAATATGAATTTCATTAATGTGAGTGGGTGGTTACTATGACTACAAGAATGAAAACACAACTTTCTTGACCCTTTACTTTTAAGGCACTTGTTTTATTGCTTGTTTGTTTTACTTTAAACATTCAATACTGGTTATTACTAAAAGTTTAACATAGCTGCAATAATATTTCATAAACTGATGCATTTTTTGGAAACTTACATTTAAAACAAAAGTTTCTCCATTACTGTGATTCTTAAAGTCTGATAAACTTGCGGTTTTTGTTAAATGGATTGTGAACTTCCAAAATTTCCTTTAACACAATGTCAGACAGTGAAGATGAAGATGTGCAGAGTAGAACTGTTAAAATTACTGTTGTTGGGGAGCCTGCTACTGGAAAGGTAAATTTACTTTTTTGTTACATTAATTTATTAGTTTTTACTGTACTTCCTTAGAGCTATCACAGAAATGTATCTTTCTAAGCTTTCTATGGCTAATGCGCACGACATATTATTAGTAAAAGGGTTTTTTCAAGCTTTAAGACAGGTATTCCAGACAAAACCACTGGAACTTTGTTTATTATACTTACAATGTTTCGGAACAATATTCCCGAAAAGCTCCCAATGAGGACGCTTTTTCGTTAGGAACTTTGTTCCGAAACATTGTATAAAATGCGTCCTCATTGGGAACTTTTGTATTTATGCAATGTTTAGGAACTTTCTCCCAGAAATGTTCCCTAATGAATACCCGGCTTAAAAAAGTCTTTGTATGCAGACTAGTCTGTGCACGCGCTACCTCGGCGCGACGTCGAGCGCTCGCAGCACGCAGGGCGCCGAGGTGATGGCGGGCCAGTGCCTCGGCCTCCGCCCCCCGGTGCCGCTGCAGCTGTGCGACGTCGCCGGCAACGCGCTCGCCACAGCAATGCTCTCTAACTACCTCTATGCGTCTGATGTGAGTCTAACTGCTTGAAAAATTAACGCTATAGCCGGGTATTTATTGTAGACAAAATCCCAGGTACTTTGTATAAGACACAAAGTTCCCAACAAATGTTCCCAATGAGGACGCATTTTAGACAAAGTTTCCAACGACAAAGCGTCCACATTGATAACATTGTTCGGAAACTTGTATAACAGACAAAGTATCTGGGATTTTGTCCCCAATGAATACCTGGTTTAAAAGAACTATAAACTAAAAGTAATAGGGATAAACTCACTGCTGTTTTATATGTTCGCGATAACGCGATGTGTTCAGGCTGATCTTAATTGCTATAAGCGAACATCCTCAAACACCGAATTTTAAAACGCTTCCTCTGTTAGGTATACTTACAGATGGGAAAAGTCCTTTCAAATCCAGCCTTTTGCGATTATTCTCACATATTTAAGAAGCGACAAGCTAACCAATTTCTGCGACGTCTCGTGCCTATACATTTTGAGTTTGCATATAACACCGTTTTATGGAACTGCTGCCACTGCTGCGTCAAAAAATGCTTCCACTATTCCAAAAGTAAACATTCTGTTCACATTTTCAGGTGGTCGTATTCGTATACGACTTAACCAACCTCCAAAGTTTTGAGAAGCTACGCACATGGTTTGACACTGTGAAACGTATCTTCGAGCCGGAGCCTAAGAAGCCCATAATGGCATTATTCGGGAACAAATCCGACTTGGAGCACCAGCGCGCGGTGAGACTGTCCGTCGTGCAGAAGTTCGCGTCGGAACATTTGCTGGAGAACTTCAAAGGATCTGCCAGGACTGGCGAGACGGTAAGCAGCGTAGGATAGGACAGGGCCTTGCCACAGAAAAATAAAGTAAATACGCATAGAACGAGTGGTTTTAAAAATCTACGTACTTTAAAAACTTTTAGGTATAAAATCATAAATGTATAAATGTTTCATGATTTTATTTTGCTTTGTCAATAGTTTAAAAAGCCTTGCCTACATGGTTCTTTACCTATCTAGAAAGATTCCATAGCTACACGAGTTATACGTTGTACCTACAGCTATGGATGTAGGTTACCTTACTTTGGAAGAAATTCTACCACAAAATACGGAAGGTTCACTCGACCCTATAGGACTTTTGCGATTGTCGTTTGTTACATAGCTAGGGTTGCTACCTCGGAGTACCGAGTGAGCCATCTATCTGTATAGGCGACCCGCGCGCAATTTGTAATTTGTGATTCTACTACGTCCTTTTATCGCCAGGTGAACTCAGCATTCACGCACCTAGTCGCTCGAGTACTGGGCGGGAGCGTGCGGCTGCAGCCCGCCGCCACCAACGGGCGCTCGCCCATGCCGCGACCGCCGAGAGAGAACGACGTCGTCAACGGCCACGCGCCGACCGCGCAAACACTCATCATGAATAGGAAAGCTCTTAGACAGCTGCAGAGGAAAGCTAATTCGTCCGTTTGTTCTGTACAGTAGTCAATAAATCTGTTGTTATACCTACATTAATTTGTTTTTATTTTTGTGGAATATAAGTAAAGGAAAAAATTTATAGGAATGCTAAATGCAAACGACGTTGTCAACGGCCACGCGCCGACCGCGCAAACACTCATCATGAATAGAAAAGCCCTTAGACAGCTGCAGAGGAAGGCCAACTCGTCCGTTTGTTCTGTACAGTAGTAAATAAATCTGTTGTTATACCTACTTTAGCGTGTTTCATTTTTGTGGAATATAAGTCAAGGAAAAATTGTATAGGAATGCTAAATGCAAACGACGTTGTCAACGGCCACGCGCCAACCGCGCAAACACTCATCATGAATAGAAAAGCTCTTAGACAGTTGCAGAGGAAGGCCAACTCGTCCGTTTGTTCTGTACAGTAGTCAATATATTTGTTGTTATATGTATCTGTGTTTTATTTTTGTGGAATATGAGTCAAGGAAACAATGTATAGGAATGCTAAATGCAAACGACGTTGTCAACGGCCACGCGCCAACCGCGCAAACACTCATCATGAATAGGAAAGCTCTTAGACAGCTGCAGAGGAAGGCCAACTCGTCCGTTTGTTCTGTACAGTAGTAAATAAATCTGTTGTTATACCTACTTAAATGTGTTTTATTTTTGTGGAATAGTAGAGTCAAGGAAAAAATGTATAGGAATGCTAAATGCAAACGATGTCGTCAAACGGCCACGCGCCGACCGCGCAAACACTCATCATGAATAGAAAAGCCCTTAGACAGCTGCGGAGGAAGGCCAACTAGTCCGTTTGTTCTGTACAGTGGTAAACTAGTAAATAAATCTGTTGTTATACCTACTCTAATGTGTTTTGTTTTTGTGGAGTATGTGCAAATAAAAAATTGTATAGGAATGCATTTATAAAGGTGAGTAAAACGATGGTTTTTGGGAAAAGTTGTTCAGTTCAATGAGTAGGTCTATAGATCGAGAGTTTTTTTGTACAGAATGTTTGTAATTGGTAAAAAACCTCATACCTCATTTGTTTCAGTAATAGAGAAATACACGGAGAACGTGCGTTTCTGCATAATTTGCAACTACCTGGGCAAGATCATCCCGGCGCTGCAGTCCCGCTGCACCCGGTTCCGGTTCGCGCCGCTCAACCAGCAGCTCATAGTGCCGCGGCTGCAGCAGATCGCCACGCAGGAGGGGTGAGTGCGTCATGTTGCAGTCGCGCCGCTCAACCAGCAGCTCATAGTGCCGCGGCTGCAGCAGATCGCCACGCAGGAGGGGTGAGTGCGTCATGTTGCAGTCGCGCCGCTCAACCAGCAGCTCATAGTGCCGCGGCTGCAGCAGATCGCCACGCAGGAGGGGTGAGTGCGTCATGTTGCAGTCGCGCCGCTCAACCAGCAGCTCATAGTGTCGCGGCTGCAGCAGATCGCCACGCAGGAGGGGTGAGTGCGTCATGTTGTTGTCGCGCCGCTCAACCAGCAGCTCATAGTGTTGCGGCTGCGCAGATCGCCACGCAGGAGGGTGAGTGCGTCATGTTGCAGTCGCGCCGCTCAACCAGCAGCTCATAGTGCCGCGGCTGCAGCAGATCGCCACGCAGGAGGGTGAGTGCGTCATGTTGCAGTCGCGCCGCTCAACCAGCAGCTCATAGTGCCGCGGCTGCAGCAGATCGCCACGCAGGAGGGGTGAGTGCGTCATGTTGCAGTCGCGCCGCTCAACCAGCAGCTCATAGTGCCGCGGCTGCAGCAGATCGCCACGCAGGAGGGTGAGTGCGTCATGTTGCAGTCGCGCCGCTCAACCAGCAGCTCATAGTGCCGCGGCTGCAGCAGATCGCCACGCAGGAGGGTGAGTGCGTCATGTTGCAGTCGCGCCGCTCAACCAGCAGCTCATAGTGTCGCGGCTGCAGCAGATCGCCACGCAGGAGGGGTGAGTGCGTCATGTTGTTGTCGCGCCGCTCAACCAGCAGCTCATAGTGTTGCGGCTGCAGCAGATCGCCACGCAGGAGGGGTGAGTGCGTCATGTTGCAGTCGCGCCGCTCAACCAGCAGCTCATAGTGTCGCGGCTGCAGCAGATCGCCGCGCAGGAGGGGTGAGTGAGTCATGTTGCAGTCGCGCCGCTCAACCAGCAGCTCATAGTGCCGCGGCTGCAGCAGATCGCCACGCAGGAGGGTGAGTGCGTCATGTTGCAGTCGCGCCGCTCAACCAGCAGCTCATAGTGCCGCGGCTGCAGCAGATCGCCACGCAGGAGGGGTGAGTGAGTCATGTTGCAGTCGCGCCGCTCAACCAGCAGCTCATAGTGCCGCGGCTGCAGCAGATCGCCACGCAGGAGGGGTGAGTGCGTCATGTTGCAGTCGCGCCGCTCAACCAGCAGCTCATAGTGCCGCGGCTGCAGCAGATCGCCACGCAGGAGGGTGAGTGCGTCATGTTGCAGTCGCGCCGCTCAACCAGCAGCTCATAGTGCCGCGGCTGCGGCAGATCGCCACGCAGGAGGGGTGAGTGAGTCATGTTGCAGTCGCGCCGCTCAACCAGCAGCTCATAGTGCCGCGGCTGCAGCAGATCGCCACGCAGGAGGGGTGAGTGCGTCATGTTGTTGTCGCGCCGCTCAACCAGCAGCTCATAGTGTTGCGGCTGCAGCAGATCGCCACGCAGGAGGGGTGAGTCAATCATACATATTTCTAGACAGTGCAAGTGCAGTGTTTTTTGACGACAATAATTTTAGTATCTGAACACCAATTGCTATTGGGGTATAAAGTTATATGAAACTATTTTATGCAATTCACTCCAGTATCAATTCTATCCCCTACTTCTTTTCCAGCGTGAAGATGTCCGAAGACGGCTTGAAAGCCTTACTCACTCTATCTGGCGGTGACATGCGCAAAGTCCTCAACACGTTACAAAGCACGTGGCTGGCGTACCGTGACGTCACGAAGACTAACTGAACTATAGATAGTAGTAGTCAATAACCCTTGATTAAGTTAAGAAACAATTTTCTAGCCCCTACTAATTTTCCAGCGTGAAAATGTCCTAAGACGGCCTGAAAGCCTTACTCACTCTATCTTGCGGCGACATGCGTAAAGTCCTCAACACGTTACAAAGCACTTCGCTGGCGTACCGTGACGTCACGGAGGATAATTGAACTATAGATAGTAGTAGTAAATTACTCTTGATTTAGTTAAGAAACAATTTTTAGCCCCAATTCTTTTCCAGCGTAAAGATGTCCGAAGACGGCCTGAAAGCCTTACTCACGCTATCAGGCGGTGACATGCGTAAAGTTCTTAACACGTTACAAAGCACGTGGCTGGCGTACCGTGACGTCACGGAGACTAACTAATATAGGGTTATTTTTTAGTCAGTGCGCAAACTTTGCAGGATGTTTCTACTCGTGATTCTGAACAACTTTTATTATGGGGCCACCTGCGAAATCTAAAAAAAATTTTGGTTGTTCCATACATTTTTGCCGAGTAGGTATGAAATTTTCTATGGAACATCCTAATTTTTTTTTCGAATTCGCTGGTGTGGTGGTCCTATAGTAAAAGTTGTTCAAAATCACGAGTAGAAATACCCTGCAAAGTTTGCGCACTGACTAAAAAATAACCCAGTATAGTAGATAGTAGTACATAGATCCTGATTAAGTTATGAATATTCTAGCCCCTATTCCTTTTCCAGCGTGAAGATGTCCGAGGACGGCTTGAAAGCCTTACTCACTCTATCTGGCGGTGACATGCGTAAAGTCCTCAATACGTTACAAAGCACGTGGCTGGCGTACCGTGACGTGACGGAGGATAACGTGTACACGTGCGTGGGGCATCCACTGCGCTCGGACATCAACAACATCGTCAACTGGCTCATGAACGAGAATGACTTCGCTACCTGCTTTAAGAGTATCCTTTTCAATCGTAGCCGCAAGTTATCGAAAAGAAAATTGTATATCCTTAATCCCTCACACCCAGTATTTTGCTATGTATGATCTACTGGGTGTTAGGTAGGGACAGACTAGTATTTTGAGAAGTCAAAAAAAAATCGCTATGATAGACCTAAGAAGAAAATAAAGTCATAATCATACGTACGACTGAAGGCTGTAAATGTTTTTGAAAGCAATATAAATTGTTTTCCCAAAACCGTTACAACAAAAGTATTACAGGTTGTTAACCAAGAGAGGTAGTTCCCTATTTCCTGGACACCCCGTCCATAACTCGCACTTTTCAATAGTGGTTTACGTCACTTGAGATTGCGACTATTAAACATAAGCAGCTAAAGTGCTTCTTCAGTCAAATAGTTTAGTAGAAGCGTAGAAGCAAGTCAAGTACTTGAAAATTTTTCTTTATCTTTTTCTTACAAACCCAGAAGTGGGGGCACCAATCGGTCGCAGGGCCTTGGTGCTTCTTCTGGAGCCCCGTCGTCTATCTTTCCACTAAAATAATTTTCTGAACATACAATCACAGATATCCAAGACCTGAAGATTCTGAAGGGTCTAGCGCTCAGCGATATTTTGTCTGAAGTGCACAGCGTGATACAAAGAGGTAAGTGTTAATATTACTCCGATTTCGGGCTAAGGTTATTTCACGTATAAACAGTCACGCAATAATGTAAAAAACGGTTCTGTTAGTGAGCATCATGGAAATAGTTGTTTATTATGAATTATCATGCGTGTTGGTTCCATGTGGTTGTAAATAACAGTAGCAAGGCCAAGGGCGTCATTATTATAATCACACTTGCAACTGTAAAAATACAATAGTCGTACTCAAAGTCAATGTAATCGGTTCTTCACACATGTCGTATTGAGTCATCATTAATCCACCAAATTCTGAACTTTTCCAGGATGAGGGTTATCCTTTAGGCAGGTAGAGTGGAAATGGTCGATGAAAACCACCAAGTATCAAAACAGCTGTTTTTCTGTTGAATGACAAATCTACGGAGCAATTTAGTTAGTATGCAAATTTTGCTGCTGATTCCACTTATGATTATATACAACTTTTACCGAAGGGCAATCTGAAAAATCTCGAAATATAGCTGCCCCTTCCCTTTGCAGTAAAGCTGCCTCCCGAAGTGCTGATCTCCCTGCTGATCAAGATGGCGGACGCGGAGGCGCGGCTGAGCACCGGCTGCAGCGAGCGCATCGAGCTGGCCGCGCTCATCGCCGCCTTCCAGGTACCATCATCATCATCATCATCATCATCATCATCATCATCGCGGCTGAGCACCGGCTGCAGCGAGCGCATCGAGCTGGCCGCGCTCATCGCCGCCTTCCAGGTTTAACATCATCATCATCATCATCATCATCATCATCATCGCGGCTGAGCACCGGCTGCAGCGAGCGCATCGAGCTGGCCGCGCTCATCGCCGCCTTCCAGGTACCATCATCATCATCATCATCATCATCATCATCATCATCATCATCATCGCGGCTGAGCACCGGCTGCAGCGAGCGCATCGAGCTGGCCGCGCTCATCGCCGCCTTCCAGGTACCATCATCATCATCATCATCATCATCATCATCATCATCATCATCATCATCATCATCGCGGCTGAGCACCGGCTGCAGCGAGCGCATCGAGCTGGCCGCGCTCATCGCCGCCTTCCAGGTACCATCATCATCATCATCATCATCATCATCATCATCATCATCATCATCGCGGCTGAGCACCGGCTGCAGCGAGCGCATCGAGCTGGCCGCGCTCATCGCCGCCTTCCAGGTACCATCATCATCATCATCATCATCATCATCATCGCGGCTGAGCACCGGCTGCAGCGAGCGCATCGAGCTGGCCGCGCTCATCGCCGCCTTCCAGGTACCATCACCATCATCATCATCATCATCATCATCATCATCATCGCGGCTGAGCACCGGCTGCAGCGAGCGCATCGAGCTGGCCGCGCTCATCGCCGCCTTCCAGGTACCATCATCATCATCATCATCATCATCATCATCATCATCATCGCGGCTGAGCACCGGCTGCAGCGAGCGCATCGAGCTGGCCGCGCTCATCGCCGCCTTCCAGGTACCATCATCATCATCATCATCATCATCATCATCATCATCATCATCGCGGCTGAGCACCGGCTGCAGCGAGCGCGTCGAGCTGGCCGCGCTCATCGCCGCCTTCCAGGTACCATCATCATCATCATCATCATCATCATCATCATCATCATCGCGGCTGAGCACCGGCTGCAGCGAGCGCATCGAGCTGGCCGCGCTCATCGCCGCCTTCCAGGTACCATCATCATCATCATCATCTTCATCGTTGTCCTAGTCCTAACAGTCTAATGCTGAATATGCCCACCCCCTATTGGAAATTGTTTGCCATACCAGGCTTAGCAGACGGAATACTATTTATGGTGAAATTTTACTAGTGACCGACAGCGATAACTTAGAACCGGCTGCCCCGGCTGGTGATAGGAACAACCTTAGGGAACAACTTTCCCCAAAAATATAGGTCAAAATAAAAAAAAATGTCCTTCCACACTAAATTGCCGATCAGATTGAGTTACTCATCATCATCTTCCTGCTCTCATCCCAATTCTTTGGGGTTGGCGCAACACGTTTTGTTGAACACAAACACACAGCTTATTTAAGTTACTTTGGGAATGTTTCTTGGGGAAAGTTGTTCCTAATCCCTAGCCGGTTCTGAGGTTGAGGTTTCGCTATCGGTCACTAGTAAAATTTCACTCTACAATAGATATTCACAGGGAATGCTACTACTAATTAACTGAATATCCCTTAGTTCTTTTTCGACCGGGAGTAATGGGGTCACGCTTATTCTTGGCCAGCACCATACGACAATATCTACAAGATACTTCTTTAAAATTGTATTATTATGGATACTGATATTATCATTGAAATTCGCTAATCTGTACTTGCAGGTAGCCAGAGACCAGGTGACCGTGGAAGCTTCCTAGTCTAGTAACGTACGGGATACCAAGGTACGTAGAACCTTGATATCTCCATAGAGTGATTGCGTTTTGGATTGAAATGTATCTTTGATTGTGTTAAGGTTATGAATGGAACCGTTTGAGTTATGAAATAAATCAAGTTATTTTTGTACACACGGATTTGATTAAAACTTAATCTCAGTCTCGTCTCAAAAATCTAAATATTATATACGTTATTGTAAACTAAGGGACATACAGACAAAATAAATGACAACTAATAAAATTTCACATTTATGTATGAAGCAAAATCCATAGTTTTAAACATTTTAAGGAATAGCGCTATATTCGACCTCTCCTCCATTCTCTGCATATTCATAAAACTGTTGGTAGGCGTCGTCCCAGAACTGCAGGCGTTCAGGAATCGGGGGACCGGTTTTGTAAAGGAGTTGCTCGTCTATGTAAAGGTGGCTCCGTTCTTCTCCGGCCTCCTTCCACTCTATGCCAATGTTGTTGATGGTTGGAGTTGGGTTCCTGAAATCAGTATACATATGTAAATTTGTTTGTCGAAAAGTATCGATGTAGTCCACATTACGATTTACCTACACTCACCCAAATTTCACAAAATTAGCCATAACCTCTGTCATTATATCCAGCATATGATGACTTCTCGCATCAAGATCGCAAAGCCTTGACTTCGTTGTGTTGCTCACAAATAAGTATCCCAACTCGTCCGCATGAGCTGTTCCAGGGCGATCTATTTTGTTCCCTATTTTCAGCATATTCAGTTGCCCATCGAATGCAAATTCATAGTAGAACAGTTTGTTGCTGTCTGGCCTACTCTTGTGAAGCTTCATCGCATAATCTATTCCGTGAGCGAACATCGTGTCTGTTATCAAATTTATTAACTGTTGCATTGTATCATCAGATATCTCAGCATCGTTGAAATAAAACTTCTGTATAGATTTGGATAGTTGCTTTGATTCTTCCGAGTCCTTTGGATATCCTATGTCGGATGGAATACAAAGTTGGAAGTCTTCATTTAAGTAATCAATAAGCTGGCGGTTGTTTATTAATGGTGAGTACATTTTCAAACCCTCGTCAGAATTGAATCCGACAAGAAGTGGTACATTATTAGGAACACCTTCCTCAAGAATAGTCCTAGGTTCTTTCGTTATGAAGGCGTCTGGATGTTCTGGTTCTATGCACGGTACAAACGGAGCAAATGGTCTAAATCCGTTACGTTTGTTGTGCTTGCCGATGTTTTCTTGCGCTTCCACTATATCAAAAGCATCAGCTTCCTTTAATTTTTCTAATAGTTCCTGTGGCGATGTAAATTGTATGCCAAGTTCTTCAGCTAAAGTTATAGCGATCTCCTTAGGATGTCTTGTTAGGAATCTGTATCCCAGAGCGCTTCCACTGATCTGTATGGCCTGGTGGAACAATCCGACTGGTTTGGGAGACAATACGAGGTACTGTGTGGCAACTGAGCCAGCGCTGTTTCCTCCGATCGTTATTCTATTGCGATCTCCGCCGAATCTGTCTGCATTGTCATAGAACCATTGTAAAGCTAACACCATGTCCTTGAGACCTGCATTGCCTGAAGCTTCTTCGTTTTCAAGAGAAAGAAATCCTAATGCACCCAATCTATAGAAAAGAGAAATCTTATTGAATGTAGTTATTAACATTATTAAGTGATGCAAACTTCCACTTTAACTTACCTGTAATTAAATGTTACTATAATGATATCGTGTCTCAATAAGAGTTGTGGCCCATATACATTATTCGCATTTCCCGTGAGTGCTTTAAATTCTCCGCCGTGTATGAAGAAAAATACTGGCAAAGGTCTATCCTCCTTGCTGGCTGGGACGAAGACATTTATGAACAGACAGTCTTCGTCCATTTCTTCCTTCTTGTAAGCACCTGCTGTTTGTGGACACACACGTCCTGGATGTGATGCATCTAATTCCTCGCTCCATGGGACTTTTGGTATTGGTGGCTACATATAAACACAAAAATCTAAATCATTATCGTTAACAACCACTGTGATTATTTAAAATTGTTCTATCCTTGATCTTCATATGTAGCACGCTGTTGTCGATGCGCCACGTAAGTTGTGCTTGAAAAAGGTTATGATAGTAAGTACAAATGAACTTTTTCAGCAAGGCACAAAAACATTGCTAACATTATATATTAATTTCTTATTGTTATGCACTCACAAAATAAAAAATAAATACTTACTTTAAAACGCAAATCTCCAATGGGTTTTTCAGCGTATGGAATGCCTTGGAACGCAAAGTATTTCACTCCAAAACTATCAATGTATGTGCCTTTTATCGGGCCCGTAGTTGTTTGGACCAATGTTCTGTCGGCTGATACTAACGTTATCAATATCAGCAATGAACAAAACAGAACCATCTCGACGTACATTGTGTACTGAAATGCACGTTATTAACGAAATGCCAACATATAACTGAACAGCTGGCTTGCTCATCATCACATCGCATTAGATAAAAATCATGTCACTTTACATATAAATTATGGAGTTCTAACGTTGCAAGTATTATATTTTTCAAGCAATTTTGTGGTTATCCATCACATCACGTACATAATTACTAAGTATTTATTAATGGGCAGGTAAAAAGTGGTAATAATCAAGGCCCAATAGATGCGATCTTTGAGTAATAATCACGTTCTAACGATGTTACTTATGTATTTTAATAAACGAATCAAAGGGAAAAGTTAACCATTACCCACCCAAAACATAAATGTGAAAGGCTGCCAAGTTCGATAATATTGGAATGCTTCGCCTATAAAAGAAGTGAGATCTAAATAAGTACCAAGTTCCATACACAGACCTCATTTAAAAATAGTTACAGGAATGCACACTTGATTTTTCGCAGTTTGGAAATAAGAATCTACTTTCCAAACTGCGGAAAATCAAGTGTGCATTCCTGTAACTATTTTTAAATGAGGTTTGTGTATGGAACTTGGTACTTATTTAGATCTCACTTCTTTTATAGGCGAAGCATTCCAATATTATCGAACTTGGCAGCCTTTCACATTTATGTTTTGGGTGGGATTTCATTTATTTTTGTAAGGTTTATTTTCTTTTTTTCTTATGATTAAGTTAGGTAAGGAAATATCTCATTTATACTTTACTTTGACTGAATACAAACCTTCGTAACGAATTTTAAGTCGTTACGACGATTGGAAGATATAGATAATTTTTTTGTTTTAGTTCCTTATGGGTATGAATTTATACCTTCATTATTTTTAAAACCGACTCACATTTGGCCATTTTCAGATTTTTTCCTTTACCTTGACCTAAAGACCTACCTCCATGCCAAATTTCAAGTCAATACGACCATTGGAAGTGGTCTAGGTTTTTGATGAGTGAGTCAGTCAGTGAGTGTATAGTAAAAATAGCGATTTTCTGACGTCAATATCTCAAGACCTACAATAGGTACATTAATGAAATTTTGTATTTTAGATAAGTAAGTAGATCTCGACAGATACTAGAAATTTCATATGCGTAGATAAAATAGATTTTGAGTTATAGGTGGGTCGAACTTGGCCCGAAATGGTTCGTGTAATATAACCCACGGCCGGTGTGTCGCTTTTTTTGCTCGATCTTGGCGGACACACTGCCGTGTGTCTAGATTATCCACTTTGTACATTTAATTCCACTTTTTGTGCTATTTCACGTGTGTTTCCAATGGCGACATGCTCGAATGGCTTCCTCGTGCGTCTGTCCCCTTAGATAAATAATCTTATTTTAACTTATAATATAAGGAGTAAAAAGTAGGTTGTTGTGACAACAACGGTACTAGTATGTGTCTGTTCATCCTAGCTGTTTACACTTTCATAATCTTTTAACATGAAGTATCGACTGATAACTCTATCTTCAAGAGGACTGTTTATAGGTTGCGTACATATTTTTTTAACGGATGCATTACTTATTTGTCCAAGATTACTTAGTTTAAATAAATTTTACCAATCAAGAATATATAAGCCATTGTAACAACTCGATTGTAAACATTTACAGTTTTTGATAGTTTCGTAGGACGACGGTTCGGGATGTCAGATAGCTAACTACGTTTATTTTTGGCTTAGATTGTAAACAAATTATTATCTTGGACTTTTCCGTGTTTATAAACATACATACACACATCACGCCTATATTTATTATTATTTATAAACATATCGAATACTTACTTGACAGGTCTTATATGTAAATTGATTATTTAAGTAGGTAGGTACAGAAATATCAAAAATGTATCTCGCGTTATCGGAGTGATATCAGATCGAGAATACCGTAAGCTGGCATTGCAATAGTTAAACCTATACCAGTATTTGCTAGTATTTAGTAATTGTTACACGCTCTCGCTACTTGCATAAGATGTACGAGTGGATACACGTTTGCTTATTTTCGGTAGTATTACTTACCGGCATTTATGCAGAACCAAGGGTAGCTATCGTCCATCTAGAATCAGATGACATAAGTGGCGCCATCACGTTTACCGAGGCAGAAGATGGTGTACGCGTCACAGGTACTATAACAGGACTTCCTGTTGGTGCCTACGGTTTCCACATTCACGAATCGGGTGATATAAGCAGCTGTATTGCTGCAGGAGCGCATTTCGACCTCGACGGCAACAACCATGGAGGCAGAGACCACAGCCAGCGACATATCGGAGATCTGGGAAACATACACTTCTTGGAAGTTGACGGTACAGCAGTCGCAAACATAGATTTTGTTGATACAGTGATATCACTACGCGGGAGGAATAATATATTGGGGCGCGCTCTAGTACTTCACGAGAGCGAAGATGACCTCGGTCTGGGAGGACACGAAACCTCGTTGACGACTGGGAACGCGGGTGCTCGGCTTGCGTGTGGTGTCATTGGAATAAAATCGTTAGGTGATACCTGGGATTCTGACTAAACAAGTGCTAGAAAACTAAGCTTAAGAGACAATTTGAAACAAAGCAATAAACTTAACTTTAAAATAAAAATTATATTATTTTCCTATCTTTCATAAACAGCCATAACTGTCCACTGCAGTATATGGGCCGCCATGGGGGTATGATTTATATTTTCATTCTCATTAGCCACAACATTTCACTGCTGGAAAGGAAGCAAAGGAATTGTTTTTTAAAATTCATTATTTTAAAATATTTGAAGTCTAGGCCCGTCCAATAGTGCGATGAATGTGTATTAGTGTGGTTAAAATTTGTAGGATTATTTCCTGTAACGTTACCTACAGTATAAATTCAGATTGGATAACGTTCTTTTGAATAACTTCAATAACTTGTGGTTTTTTAATCTGAGATTGCCTATAAATGATCCATCGAAGAAAAATCGCTGAAGTTTTATACAGGGCGACCCGTACACTGACGTTTGGGGACAACAACTTAGTTCCTTACACTGAGGAATTTCCGAATCACGTCCATGCCCTGCGTTCCATTTTTGTATTTTCCGAGTTAATCAACTCTAGGATCTTCACATTTAATAAAAAAAACAATAAATAATAAATAATAAAGAGACAGTTTATATCTCATCCAATCTTTCAAACAAATCAAGGGCTATCTTGGAGAAAATTCTACGAGGTCAGCATTTTTTTTGCGTCCGTAAGATAGCTTGTTTCGCAAATCTACGCATAGCAAAATCTCTCATTAGCGCACTGTACCTTTCGCAAAATATGATTATTCATTTATTAGTACCTGGTATTAGGTGATATTTGAATAATGAAACCTAGATTATAAACAATAAAACAAAATTCGTGTACTTAACATAAAATTAACTTTATTCTTTTCAATAAATACATATTATTAACTTAATTAAGTATTTACAGATCTACTTAATGTAATTGTGTACTATCTAGGTAAGTACCTATACCTAGTCCCTAATTATATTATTTGGAGATCTCTTATCTAAGTGAGCAAATTATTTGTAGCCGAGTGAGCATAACATAAAATTTCAACTGCCTTTATTATTATTTTTTGACAATGTATAAATTGGTCAGAAGATTTTTTCTTTAAAACAACAGACTTTGATTATATTGTTTTATTAGAACAATTTTATCATTAAATGAATTAAGTCTTTGATTTTATTTTATGTAGGTAATGGCTTTTTAACTATTCATTTGATTTCAAGTAGGTGATATTTAAATTCAATTGAGGTTTTTCAAAGCCCCAATTTGCTCCATAAAAGTCGGCTAACTTGCAAAATATTAACCTATCCAATCAGTCTAGAGTCAACAGCAAGACCCAAACCTACTAGTTGCTACAAAAGTTGGTATCTATCCGAAGAGGTTAGACACGATGCTGTTGAATGAGTTGGAAAGAGAGGCGAAGAGTCCCGGCGCGGGCGCAGGGGCGGGCGGCGGCCGCGGCGCGAGCGGCACCGGCCGGTAGTACGGCCCGCCGTCGATGCGCTGCAAAACAACACACAGCTTTAGACATGCTCTACTGCTCTACTAGGCCTCTGTAGACATTTGTTTCACCACCTAAGGTTCTAGTCAAATCTGAGCTGTATTCGCACGGTACGCGGGTAGAGGTATTCTGAACTGGACTATATTGTCAAGCGATTAAGTTCCAGTACCCATCAGAATACCACTCAGATTTCAACAGAGCTTAAGAGGTCACCATAAGAACAGTGTCACAACAGCACGGCAAATAATGTTGATAAGAAATTAATAAGCGTTAAACGTAAAGATCTTTTTGCGAAGATCGGTTAAACGTAAAGATCTTTTTGCGTTAATATGTATATTCCATCCATAACGATTATAATACACAAGAAGGAAGGGTGGGTTAAGTTATTATTGGATATCCACGACTAGGTAACTTTGCAAAGCAGGTTGGAACGCACGCAGCATAGAAATTATCATCCCAATGTCTAGTTAAGAAAGCGTGACATACCATACTATTAAGATATAAGTAGTAAGTGCAGTAACATGTTTTAAAACTTACCTTGATTTTACACTTGCTGTAAGGGAAGGTTACTAAAACAACTATAAATTTCAACATGCCTTTTATAACTAGCAAAGTAACAATAAAAATAAACTATTTAAGGCAACACTAAAGTAGGCATTTACCTATCCTTACATCTATTTAATATTTTACTATAGGATTTACAAAAATAACGTTTGTACAATTGGGAACACTACGCTTGGTACGATTGAGAGTGGTCCAAGAGTTAAAGCCCAAGTTGAGGGTGATACTAAGGGGTAAAGCGAAGCGAGTAACGGCGCCCGTTTCAGTTTGGAGGCTGGGAGTGTCCCGGGGGTTACGGGGCTGCGGTGTCGGCCTGGGCGGGGGCGGGGGTGGGGGGTTGCTGTGTGGTCGGGGCGGTCTTCTTGCCGGCGCCCGCGGCGCGCCGCCGCCCGGGCCGCTGCGTCGTGACCACCGGCGGCACGTAACCCTAGAGAGCCACAACCATACTTCACCACCACCTACATGCTGTACAACATTTACATAATTACGTCTTATATCTAGTGTTATACAGGTACTTAGATTTTTATATTTACAAATTGGCATAGATTGCCTTCAATATTTTTAAATCTATTCCAAGTGGATAGTCTGATCATGTATTTTGGTTGCTCATCGATTGTTATTTCCTGTGCAGTAGATATGTACATTCATTATTGTTGTTATATTTCATCATCAAACAACATCATTTCTCAGTGAGTAATGTTTTAAAAAATTATACCTTTAATTGCGTCAAGTGATAAGCTCATAAACTACAATCTAGTGCACTGTATTTGGCATATGTTCTTTGCGTTGGCGCGTATGTTCTAAGCAAAACACCGTCATGTTTCTTAAGCCTCGGTAAAGGTATGTCGCGCGCATCTCTTACAAACATAACATTATTATTAGTATACCGTTTAGTTTTTTTGAATTCCACATCAAAGTTTCTAACGAGTGGAGTCAAACGTTCTTGGTAATTACTACGATAATCTTCATTTCTCCGTTTGTTACTAGGATGTTTCAATACCGGGTCAAATTTCAGAAATTTACTGTTTTTTAATTTATTTTTCAGCACTGGTGATGAGTGTATAAAATAATCTCTACGTTGCTTGTTATTCTTTCTTAACGGCAAGCCTCCACCACTAGCGTTAAAGATGACTGGTTCCCATTGTTCATTTACTTGAGGTTGTAAAATGGAGAATCGTTTAATATTATCTTGTACACGAAGTTTGTAATCTTGTATATGAGCTTGATTTTCCATTTCATAGATTCGTACCTTGGCGGAATGCAGTGTTACATTCAGAAGGGTAGGATGAGTCTCTATGACGATAAATTCGACTTCTTGCGGCAAGTAACCTTCAGCTGAGACCTGGAAGATAAAACGACAATGAATGTTTGGGGGGGTTTACGCAGTAAATGGCGGTACATATTTGGTTATACCGAAAGGGTTTATATCTTTAGCTGTTTGTAATATTGTCAGTCAGAGATTTAAATAGCGCCAGTATGGCGAGAAATGTTACGTGTCAATCAGTGGGAAATATTTTGGTATGATAGGTGTTGTATTGTTCGCTTACATCGAGGCGGTAGGTGCCGGGCAGCAGGATGCGCCAGAACTCGCCGTACTTGGTGGTGTGGTAGGTGACGTCGCGCCCCTTCACGCGGACGAGCGCGCGCTCCACAGGGTTCCCGTTCTCGTGGTATCATTGGATGATAGGTGTTGTATTGTTTGCTTACATCGAGGCGGTAGGTGCCGGGCAGCAGGATGCGCCAGAACTCGCCGTACTTGGTGGTGTGGTAGGTGACGTCGCGCCCCTTCACGCGGACGAGCGCGCGCTCCACAGGGTTCCCGTTCTCGTGGTATCATTGACGATAGGTGTTGTATTGTTCGCTTACATCGAGGCGGTAGGTGCCGGGCAGCAGGATGCGCCAGAACTCGCCGTACTTGGTGGTGTGGTAGGTGACGTCGCGCCCCTTCACGCGGACCAGCGCGCGCTCCACAGGGTTCCCGTTCTCGTGGTCTAATAAGACGATAGGTATTGTATTGAAGTATTGTTTGCTTACATCGAGGCGGTAGGTGCCGGGCAGCAGGATGCGCCAGAACTCGCCGTACTTGGTGGTGTGGTAGGTGACGTCGCGCCCCTTCACGCGGACCAGCGCGCGCTCCACAGGGTTCCCGTTCTCGTCCATCACGAAGCCGTGCGCGCCGCGGTGCGCCTCCGCTAAGTACTTGATCAGCGACTGTGGACGTTAACCCGTGGTTATAAAAGCTCTTTCTGAATTGCCGACAGAAGTTTTGGCAAGGGCCAAGTTCCAAACAGCTTGTAGGTAGGTAAGAAGAACATCGATTTCCCATTTCCTGCATGTACTGTGGATGTTTACCCGCGGTTATAAAAGCTCTTTCTGAATTGCCGACAGAATTTTGGCAAGGGCCAAGTTCCAAACAACTTGTAGGTAGGTAAGAAGAACATGGATTTCCCATTTCCTGCATGTACTGTGGACGTTAACCCTCGGTTATAAAAGCTCTTTCTGAATTGCTAACACAATTTTTGGCAGTGGCCTTATTCCAAACAACTTGTAAGTAGGTAAAAAGAACATAGATTTCCCATTTCCTGCATGTACTCCTACTTAAGTGTGATTCGTGATCGTGAGTTTGTGAGTCATCTATGTAAAGTATTGTAGGTTCAGTCCCTAAAAACTTATTTTGTAACAATAATCAATCATATTGGACAATCCACACAACAAGGAAATATTTCTAAAAAGTTATGTACTTTATCGTATGTGAAACACACATTGTATATCAGTTTATTATCGTGTCACTTGATTTAGGATATAGCACCGTTAATTTATTAATGCCAGACAGTGCATTAGTGTAGCGAAATAGACGGATTGAAGTGTCGGATTGTATAATTTAAAATGTGTTTAAACTCTCTTGTACATTTTACAGTTGGTAGTAAGGCCGACGAACTTCGTGTAGCCGGTGTTCACATAGTTCACCCTCAAGTGTCTATGGATTTGACTTTTACCGAAGCTGAAAACGGTGTTCTAGTATCAAGGGTTATATACCGGGAGTAACAGAAAGGGTATTACAAGCCGAAAGGAGGTGAAGGTACTCATGAAACTGAACAACTTTCCCCATGGAACATGGGTCAAAATAAGAAAAAAAAATTTGGACCTCCCATACAAAATCGCCGATCAGCTGACTGATTTACTATGGGAGGTCCAAATTTTTTTTTCATATTTTGACTCATGTTCCATGGAGAAAGTTGTTCAGTTTCATGAGTACCTTCACCTCCTTTCGGCTTGTAATACCCTTTCCGTTACTCCCGGTATAATTACTCTTTGCCTGGAATGTCCGTGTTCCACATACATGAGTTGGGAGATATAAGCAATTGTAATGCGACAGGAGCATATTTCCAGTACGACTTTGATGGACACAGTCGCCATAGCCGCAACATCGGAGCTCAAAGAGAAGTGATTTTTATTGGAATTAAAGCCGATGGAGGTGACGTACATGATTTCGTGGACAAAAGAATTGGTCTTCGTGGTCATAATAGTATCCTGGGACGTTCTTTTGTTATCCATGAATTGGAGGAGAAAGAGGATGATCATCTCATTGATATAGATGATTTGGACATAAGCAACAGAACAAGGCTTGCTCGCGTCGCTTGTGGCGTCATCGGCATCAAGTCTCCGGCAACTGCATGGAATGCAGCTGCAGCTTTCGGTCCTTCTTTTGTGATGTTCATAATCCTGTCTGTTTTCTTCATATTTAATTTAGGGATAGATTTTACCCATAAGGTTAATGTTTTGCAATCTGTATTTTCTGATGCATTTTGGGAATCATTTCCACATTTTAATAAAGTGAACGATGTTTGAATAAAGCATGTTGTTAGAGTCTGGCCAGCGAGTCTTTGGACACGGAAATGGCGCCAATTTTAAAAATCTTTCACATGTTAACACTGAAAAACTACAATAAAACAATTTTGATACTTACTATTTTTTTGTTTTCTGCTCTTTAAATTGTGTTTACCTTGCCTACCGGTATGTATGTAGGGTCAGGTAGGCTACAGTGACTCGGATTTCTTCAATCATCAAAATTTTATAGATAACATTGAAGTATCAAACTGAAATTCATATCTCGGATGTATTGATTCATACTCTTTCGTTTCGCATTATAAATTTTTGCAATAACACGACACTTAGGTCACCAGACGTCTTTTTCTAGAAAAAAAAATGTGAGACACTGTGTACCTGTACCTGTCTACACTGACTCAACCCCTCTGGTACACAGTGACTCTAACAGTTTATATGGACTTGGCACCCTGACGTGCATGTATAATATTTATTGAAACTATGCATTTTAATCAATTATATTTGTCAAAGTATTCTTTTCATATCATTACTATTGCCATAAGAAATGTTTTACAATTGTCTGTTAATGTTTCTAAAAATAGAGAGAGCAAGTACTGAATGTTAGAGTCACTGTGTACCACTTAAATTTGAGCCAGTGTAGACGCCGACGCTATTTTGAAATAATTAGCCTACAAAATATTACCAGACTTTTCTAAGAGCTAGCAAATCTAGCTTATTACTTAGTATTTGAACACCACTTTCGATCATAATAATTACATTTCCATAAATCTTTCAATCTTAACCGATAAAAATACATGTTGGGTACCTTAAAAAGCATTTTTAGAGGTGCAAAACCAATCTCACATTTTTTTCACAATCAAACCGTACTGGAGTGGACGGATGATTGGTTTGTATGCGTTTGGTTGTCAAGAGCTACCATTATGTTAAGAATACAGATAGATATAGCTATCCTATTCCGAAATATAAGCGTGAGTCAATGTACCCGCCCGAGTCACCGATCCCTACCTGACCCTATGATGTATCTACCGGGAGTAACAGAAAGGGTATAACAAGCCGAAAGGAGGTCAAGGTACTCATGAAACTGAACAGCTTTCCCCATGAAACATGGGTCGATATATGAAAAAATATTTGGACCTTCCATACAAAATCGCAGATCAGCTGATTGATTTACTCTGAGAGGTCCAAATTTTTTTTCATATTTCGTCCCATGTTCCATGGGGAAAGTTGTTCAGTTTCATGAGTACCTTGACCTCCTTTCGGCTTGTTATACCCTTTCTGTTACTCCCGGTGGATACATCATACATACATACCGGTAGGCAAGGTAAACACAAACTAAAGAGCAGAAAACAAAAAGATAGTAAGTATCAAAATTGTTTTATTGTAGTTTTTCAGTGTTAACATGTTGCCATTTGAAATATTTGACGTCCAAAGACTCGCTAGCCAGACTCTATTGACATTACCTGTTTATTGTCCTGCCAGTATTTGGGCAACTCGCGTGACGGCGGGAACTTGCAGCACGAGATCTCCAGAGTGATCTCCATGCATCCGTGCCACAAGTAATTGTAGTCTTGCATCCCACCTGTAAAATGTTTGCAAATACTGTAAGTAATCGTCTTTAAAAAGAACAGTGTTAAATTGTAATAATATTTTCAAGGTGGTATTGGATTTATCACCAAGCGGTCCACCGCGGTCAAAACCTCAGAAGACTTGTCATTGTAGTCGATTGCATTGGCTTGCGGCCAAGTTCCTTGGATGTAAACAATTTGTGGCAATGTCTGGTCCATCTTTTGTCCATCATCTCTAGACATGGTAGTGCCAAGTAAAAATGTGTTGCGCACCTGTAAGCGGGTACCAAGCGGCTCCGTTAGTGATGCCGTTGGGGAACCTCGGCGAGCCGGACTTGCAGGAGACGCCGCGCGACATCTTGGCGTGGTTGTTGGAGTACACCAGCGATAGATGGCGGAACACGTCGTCGTCCGGCGCGATCGACGGCGAGTGCGCGTAGCTCTGGAACACTGTGGACAGGGGATATGCACGGGGAACAACACGTTAGCTACGTACTCAGAAACCCTCAGTGGCTTGAGCCACCGCTTAAGGGCGGGCGCAAAAAGATGGCCGTTTTTCCGCGCGCTGTCGCGCGACTTTAAAAGAAAATTCGGAAAATGAACTGTACGTAACCGAGGTAAGGGCGAGAATGGCCGGTGGCGGCAAGTTCGCCGGCGACCAAGCGCCATTTGAAGCGGCCATTATCGCCCTTACTTTTGTTGCGTACGGTTCTTTTTTCGATTTCTCTCTTAATCTTCCCGCTCGTGTAAGGACAGATCTGTCCTAAAATTGCCAAACAAATGAGGCGGGTGCGCGAAATCTGACACGAGTGGAAGTCGCGCGGAAAAACGGTCGTCTGTTTGCGGTGGCCCTAAGGGATCAAGATTAACTGGTCCGCTATAAGGCTATTGAGAATAACCAGTATTGGTTGGTCCATTAATGGTGCCAATAGTGCTGGTACAAAGTCACAAAGCACGCAGCACGCGCATGACCACTTTGGTCTGTCCACAAAATTAAGGCCATTTTACAAAGTCCTTATAAAACTAGTAAAAAATATACATCACCGGAGCACAACACTGAAGACCTGCATATTCCTTAGCAGCGTGCAATGAAAGACGCTATTAAAGTTTTAAGATGATAAAAATAATAATAGATAGTTGTGTTGCCTAAGTAATTGCCATAATCGTCAATACGCTGCTGAGCTAAACTTTCACTTACTTTCTACTAAAACAACTCAATTCTAAATAAACGTTGTGGGAAATTAAATGAAGTGGTAAAACCAACAACTAAATTAGACATAGGTACTTAGCAAAATTGCTAATGATTCTATAACACGCAAGGATTGTATCTCGTTGCTCTGTCGAATCATTCACTCGAAAATTTATCACTAGAAACGAAAGGCCAAGAAGACGTGACATAGGTATAATTCCTGAAACATCCTAGCGAAGCGGTTAAAATTTCAATCGACGCCCTGTACACAACATCCGGTCAAGCGGGTAGCCTTCCCTTTTCCTATCCGTTTTCATTCAGCTTAATGGCCTTCATACCCTTCATAACACTCCCCTTAAAGATACTTACTGGCACTGGGCGTGTTGTCGAAGGGATAGGACGCGACGAGTGCTCCACCGTGGAGAGAGCCTGACAGCACGAACTGTATCTTGCTGATCCATTCCTTCACAGCCTCGGTCTCCGGCTGCGGCTGCTTAGTGTTGGCCTTGAAGTAGTCCGGGAAGTTGCGGTTCAGATCGTACCGCCGTGCGTTGTGCCTGCCAGGAACAACAATAATATTATTAGAAAAGTCTACCTTTGGAATCTAAAGTTACTGCTTTTCCTATTTGCCAACAGAAATGTTCCTTCTGAGGTTGTTTCGTCAAGGTCAACTGTCACAATAAAGTAATCCATTGTGGACAGGGCCCTCTCCCTGTTAGGGTGTTTTTGCCGTACCTACTCACCACGCTTGGCAGACAGATTGGCGAGCGCAGTGGTGTTGTACAAACTTATTCACACATAATGTTGCTGTATAGGTATTCCCTACATTCCGTATTCATCATCCAATAATCGTCTTTTACGATTTGTGTACCTATTCTGTGTTGACAATACACGTAAAACAGCGAGGTTGTCTGAGTTCGCCACGGAATTAAATATTTACACGTTGAAATCGATAATTATATGAAAACCGAAATGTGAATGGAGAATTGGAGTGGGATTTACTCCGGATGCGTATATCCAATAACAAAAGATATTGTTCACGAACCGAAAACAATTGCAACACATGCAAAACCGCCGCGATTGAAATAATTCGGCAATTTTCTGTCATTTCAAAGAGAAATTCGAAACAGAAATGAAAAGGGTAAATATGGTGTAACACCCGTAAATTTTTCGCTGCATGATCTGTATGATTGGTCGTAAATCAAAGCGGATCTACTGGGTAACCTGAGATGATAATTTGTGTATTAGTGACTAACGGTCCGCCCAGCGGTTTCACCCGCTGCTACATACCTACCCGTTTTCCCGTAGGGATTGGATCTTTGCCCGGCTAAACGTCATGTTTAAAAACCATTTCTACAAACCTTGCCCAATTGTCCATATCTCTTTCAGTTTTGCTAGGCTTCTAGTGTTCCATTCTAGGTACGCCACATCCTCCAAAATTGTGTGCCAGCAAAATAGCCGCCTCATACTGAATAACTTTTACTTTAAAGCCATTATCGTATCTCTTATAGTTTAGATAGGGTGATGGTGTTCTACATCAGGTACTTCAGACCCTCGATGGCCATGTGCCTAACAGAAGCGTCCCGTCATACTGAACAACTTTTACTTTGAAGCCATTATCGTATCTCTTATAGTTTAGCAGTGCTCCTGGTGCCCTCCATCCATCAGGTACTCCAGATCATCAAGATTTAGCAATATCAGTGCTAAATTTCGCGAAGATCGTTTAAGTGGTTTGGATAATTTGGGTAATATCAGCTAATTTTAACGGTTTTCCCGCTGCTAACCGTTTTCCCGTGGGAATAAGATATTTTCCCGTGGTTAAAAGTAGTATATGTTACTCAAGAATGTTGTAGCTTTCTTCTAATGGTGAACGAATTTTTGAAATCGGTTCAGTATTTTCCGAGTTTATCGATTACATACATACAAAAATACAAACCTTTCTTCCTCTTTAATATATTAGTGTCGACACTTGTAGTACCGTTGTTCACATACACAAAGTGTTTGAGATTAAACGCAGACATAGCTGATTTTCTCACAATAAGACTCTTTAAATAAAACCGATCAAGTTTATGTAAATGTTTTCAATGATGGACCATTTTGCGATATTTGCTAGTCAGTATCTTAGAAATTCTGAAGTTGGTAAAACTAGGGATAGACATTTAAATACCTAAGAGCTTGTTCTTTTTAAGTGGGTCACCAAGTCGTCCAACGACCCGATGAACCCTGGCGTCAGAGCTTGTTTGTTTGCTTCTATCAAGTTATTCGAAATTTTTGACCCAACAATGTGAATCTTAACTCTCTGCGGAACTAATGAAATAACTGAGATAGTGAGAAGGGAACCAGTTAGTGAAGCCAAAACATGGTCGAAATATGAAAAGAAAATTACCTCCCTTAAACATTGACTCGGTCGGTTGGTATAGATATTTTGTATCGGATCGGTCCAATAATTTTCTTCATATTTCGACCCATGTTCCTTGGAGAAAGTCAATCAGTTTCATGAGCTGGTTCACCCCTTAAAATATTTGCAGTTGGTTTTTTTACATCATGTATACAGGGAGTTACAAGCTGAAAGGAGGTCAAGGTACTCATGAAACTGAACAACTTTCCCCATGAAACATGGGCAAAATATGAAAAAAATTTGGAGCTCCCATACAAAATCGCCGATCAGCCAATTGATTTACTATGGGAGGTCCAAACCTTTTCTCATATTTTGGCTTAAGTTTCATGGGGAAAGTTGTTCAGTTTTATGAGTACCTTGACCTCCTTTCAGATTGTATACCCTTCCCGTTACTCCCGGTAGTGTGTCATGAGTTCATGACCTGCTCACCTGCCGCGAATGGTGTCGCATTCTCCCTCGTGCGAGATGGCGTACCCGTCAGGGTTCATGGACGGCATCAGGTGGATCCTCGTGTTGTCCAGCAACCACTTCACGTACGCGTCCGTGTCGTAACTCGTCACCAAATGCTGGAAATAAAATCGGGATGTAAGAGATATATCTTCGAATACTGAAATGCAAGCAGTCCATGAAACTAAACAGCTTTCCTCTAGAGGAACATATTCCAGCAAACGACAAAAATAATTCGATCTTCGATATAAACGCCAGATCAGCTAATTGCGGGTATGAAAAGTGAAATAAAAAAATACTTTCTCTAAAAATTTTCTTATGGTACGGTGGTCTGACTACACCCTATCAGTATAAGGAGTCCCTAACACCCTATATAAAAAGTTGTTTTGTCGGAACAGTATCAACAACAATAAATTCTCTATTGTTTACATTTGGATTAAGCAGTAATCGGACAAATGCATAACATCAACACCTTGACATTGAAACTTGAACTAGGTAGGTAATAATGATAATAATTTCAAAAGAATTTTAACAATCGAACAGGTAGCGTTGCGCTCATGTTTTCCTTGTATTGTTTATCTTTAGATTTATTACCAAAACAATTTTCGCGTCACGGTGCAGTGCATCTGTAGCATTCGTTTGTTGATCTTAGTAGGTTCTTTGTCCGATACCATCCATGAAGAATTTTTGTATTGATGATCATGTCATGAAGTCATATTATCATCACTCCGACCCTATAATCTATTAATTGTTTGTTTGTTGTTTGAACGACCACTGGACTACACGTTACTAGGCTTGCCAGGCGTCCAGATAAAGCCGAACACAGTCAGGATTTTTGATTGCCTGTCCGGCCATAAAAGCTTGGCTTTACAGTTTTTTACATCTTGATTGAAAATCGTTAAAAATACAAGATGTTCCGCTTTTTACCAAATGTTAGGCCAGACTCGCGGGTCCGCCCAGCTTTTAGGTATGAGGAACTGGCTAACCTAATCGAGGCGCATCATTATTTCCTTTGTTAAAAACCATTAACTTACATGTATCAGATGCAGCAGCATTTCTCGTCCGACCGCCTCGTTGCCGTGGATGTTGGCGACGTACTTGACGTCCGGCTTGCCGATCATGTGCTCGTATGGCGACGCGGACACCACCATCACCCACAGGTCTCGTCCTGAAAAATGCCTTCTGTAAAATACCTATTTTTTAAATCACTTCCCGTGTTAGGCAGGCAGAATTTGAACTTGCTACTTTCGGTATCAGTAGTGCCGACGCCTTTACTAACTATCAATTTAGTTGAAAAACTATTCCATTAGATGGAGCCCCGCCAAGCGTTATGTATTGTCCAAGATACACGTGCACTTTTTCGCATACATGTAGAGCCGCGGTAGCCCAGTTGGTAGAGGCATCATCGGCAGTACTGATTCCGAAAGTTACAAGTTCAAATAGCCTGTTGTGAAAATTATGCAAGTTTTCCAGAAAACGTTCTAAAGATTATACTGCGGGCCCGTATTTTGCTATTTGAAAAGCGTGTCAATTGAGTCTAGACTAGACAGGGATGATTAGCCCCTTTCGTATTCCGCTACTAGTTTGGGGCGTAGTGTACTCGTAGGTAGGTATCATAGTGGCAGTAGAATCGGAAAGAAAATGCTTTTTTCCACGCACATAAAGATCAGTAATTATTACCTATTTGTTACCACAACTCTTCTGGTTTGATGCAATTTTTCCAACCCTACACATTGCATAATTCTTATTCTTACTTATGTTATGACGATTATGAAAGAGGTTTTCCTGAACAGAATTGGCACGCATGATGCAGAGCCTAGATAAAGGAATTACGGAAGCGAGAAAGTAAAAATGTAGGAAGAATGGTAATGGTTATGAAATGTAAGTACTTATAATAACAGAATTAGTCAGAACAAAGTTAGCAAGAACGGCTTTTAACTTTCTAGAAATGCGGTTATTACAAATTTCTTCCATAATAGTAATTAAACCTCATAGTTACCTAAGGGTAGTTAATATTTTCTAGAATGAATGGCAAATTTGCAACCGCATAATGTTTATGCCGCTACATTACATTCAAGGAAAGGACACGATAGCAATAGCACTATAACAAGGTCCTCTTCATTTTTGGGTGGTCCTTATTTGTGCTTCAGGTGAAGGTTTATTATTCTACGATCCATCAACAGAACTAAATATCTTGCGCAACGCAACTAAAATAGGCAAAATAAAGAAGTGTTCTTAGATACTTTATACCCTGCCTAATTTTCTTATTTAGGATTAGCGCTGTTGTAAAAATCTAAAACGATTATCTTTATTTAGCTACTGTCTTATCACTAATTTGCGTGTTCAATAAGCAACGATTGATGGAAAGGAATCTAGATTAGATCGAATGGTCCTTACATACCTTGCACTGACTTTCCGATGGAGTAGAGGGCGGTGAGCGAGGGGTACTTGGCGGAGACTGCTCGCAGGTAGCGGGTCATATCCTCATGGTCGTGGTACCGGAATTCCAGCTCAGGCCCGCTGTTGTCTCTGGGGTCCACCTCCGCCAGATTTGTGGACAGTTCTTCAGCTGTTGCTGTTGGATTTATCGCTTTTTACAACTTTGTAATTGAGCTTGGGATGAACTCGCCAGAAAAAAATTGCTATAGAAAACCAATATTAGTTGGTCCCGTTAATGGGTAGATGGATTTGCTGGTCTTATGCCTGTTTTTACTTTTTGGAGCTTCTGTTAAATTGATCTTTGGTATCAGATAATGTCGTAGCTACGTCCTCCAGTGAACGTTTTTTCACTTAGCAATTAAATATGGAAAACAAATCACGGTACTCTCATTTATGGGACTTTTATCTTTGAAAATATGAATTCGTTGCTACGTCATCCGCCCATGAATAAATTTAAAAATCTAAATCTTTAATCTCAGCATTTCTTGCAATCGCATAGGAAAAGTAAAGTACATGACCTGGTAGGTATATTTACCTGGTGAAAACCCCTGATTATACCCTGTTTGGGCGTATGTGGTCCCCAAAACTGAAGCAATCAGTATCATCCGCGCCATGGTGCGTATCCGTTTGGCCATCTAGAAAAAAAACGTTTTAATTTAAAAATGCTAGTAGGTAAGTAGAAAATAGAAATGCTACCTACTCTAAATTGAACCTACATTACACAAGATCACTTACGTATCCCTCTACCTTTACAGCAACAATAGTCCACTAACTGCTTGACATAGGCCTCCCCCGTATCGGGGGGTATCTATTGCCTCACTCACCAGTTCACCACGCTTTTCAAGCGGATTGGCGAGCGCAGTGCAAGATGTTTAATTTACAGGGAACGCTACTGCACATTCCCTGGATAATTATCGCTTAGTTGCTTTTTACGACACCCACGGGTAAAATCAGGATGCTATAATACACGACAACCTAACCTAAACCTAATTGCAAAGTATTCTCTATCTGTTCTACTGATCGAACGGCAACGACACCTACTAGGTTACTGTAACTTTTCTCGTAAAGTATTGTATGTAAATGGCTGTCCCTATTTCTTTGGTGAATTAATTTCACTGGCAGCGTTTCGCTTTCATCTGTTTGATTCATGCGGCGCGTGTCGATTGGCATGGGGGCTTTCTTTTAGCGTCACCTGCGCCAGCGCAGCCCTATGTAAGTATAGTATGGTAGAGTCTGAGTGCCGGGATTTAGTACATCTTTGTTTTAAAGTTTATTTTGGGGTTTTGCTGGTATCCTAGGTATACGTCTGAAAAATTTCCAGACAACATTTTGAACATGCAGTTTTTTTTCTACTATAAGAGAACATTTTGAACATGAAGTTTCTTTTTCTGGCTGAACTCAATGGTTTTGCTGTATGCGTACGCGCAAATAACCGGTTGGCGACAGCGACTGCGGTCAGTGGGTCATCGTACTGGTCAGGGTTACGTCCATTCATACTTCGAGCCTTCATGCCATTAGTCATTACATTAGTTACAAGTATCCGAATTTACAGTTCCTAAAGGCAACCCTTATCAATCATTCACTAACCTTGTTTGTCTGTATGTCCGTCTGTTATGCATCGCCAGCCCAACATCAGTTTTTACCCGACTGCGACAGATATTGTTTCCGCGAGTTATGTGTTCGTATGTGGACAAGAAATATTTTTTTATCGGGTACAGCCCAAACGGCTGGGCAGATTTTAACATACCTATGAGGTGTCGTTAGATTCGTCTCAGCAGCGCACTGGCTACCTACTTAATATTAAAATCTCATAAATTCTAAACGGTGGATTTTAAAAACAAAATATGACTATGAAGTGACTGCAGTCGGGTTTTGTTTTTTAATCATTATACTTTTTCTTTTAGTCTCAAGCACTCTATGTATGTACCTACCAGTATGCATTAGCCTCCTGTCATATCGTTAATTGTAGATAAGTAGGTAGCTGCTTAATTTACCTTATGCTATTCGCTAATGATCTGACTAATCTGTTTGGGAATTTAAAGTGATGAATGAGACTTGTTATTTGTCATTCATCGTAAAAACTTTTTCCTAAATACTTAGTTTAAAACAAAAAGGTGTATTTTTCATTGTCAACAAGTTATTTTTAGTTCGGATCAAGCTGAAAGTCAGCATTAGGTAGTCACTTTTTGTGTATTGTTTTGTATGCATTTATGGTTTCATTTTCCGCCGATTTTGTCAAAAATATCTTTCATTCTATCTCAAAAATAAATAAACAAAATTATAGGTAGAGTAGAAACATATTATCGCATGACTATCGGGTCCATTTGGTAGTTTTGTGCTGTTTAGGGAAGTTAGTATTTATTCTATGAAATACATTTTTTTTTAATATTTGGCGGGACAAATAAGAAAGAAATCGAAACGAGGGAAACAATAATTATTCGTTTCAGCAGCGCGAGTAACACTGGCTGTATTGATATTTTATGAATTCGAAATAGCCGATTTTAAACGCAATAATTAATTTTTTAATTATTTCAGTCGGGTTTTTGTTTTTTGATAATAATGCTTGTTACTTATTTATGTTTATGATTGAGAGTGTTTTTGTTTTTGTTATATGAGATCAGCCTGGTGCTCTCCACAATCAGATAACTGGTCAACATCATCATCGTTCCGCGCGTGCTACTTTACGCTCATCGCGTCTCACACATACCTGAGATTACAGTACAGACGTTCCAGTAGGCCATATTTGACCCATGAAGCACATACTAGAAGACTTGTCAACAAAGAAAAATAGACCTTATCACATAGCATTAACATGATTTTGACAGCTGTCAAATATGGCTTATTCGAACGACCGTACCTTAGTTGCTTGTTTATCTCGCCCAGCTGTTTCTCCCGCTGCTTACTGTTTTCCCTTGGAAATAAGACATTTCCCGTGGTAAAAAGCAGTCTAATGTTACTCAAGGTCGTTGTAGCTTTCAAACGGTGAAAGAATTTTCGAAGTATGTCCAGTAGTTTCGTTCAACATACAAACAAACAAACAAATATTTCCTATTTATAATAATAGTAGTAAACATGTAGAAGTGTAAAGATCATATCTGTTGTGGAACGATGGGCGCGGAATCCACATTGCGATTCGGGATATACACGATCAGCAAGTTTCTGGAGTCTTATTAAGACTAACCGAGCAAATAATTTACCTACTATACTTAAAAGGGATATTCCACGATAACAGTTACAGTCACCGCGGTCACCTTTGCCTTTGTATAGGGTAATGATGTTAGCATCGCGCATATCCTGTGGTATATATCCCGCTTCCCAACATTTACACAACAGATTGTGCAGGATGGGTAATATGCACTTGAGCCTGATAATTTCGGCGTGGGTACCATCGTTTCCAGGTGATTTTCCAATTTTAAGCTGCTTAACAGCCTTGTGGTACTCCCTTATGGTAGGAAGATCATCTAACTCAGTCCAGGTAGCTAGTTTTGGCATGCAATCTGCAGCTTCTGGCATTATGTTCACTGGTTCTGAGTCGAGACCAACATAATGTTCTACCCATCGTTCGAGTTGGCGTTGAGCATCTGTAATAACAGTGCCGTCCGCTTCTTTAAGGGGGCTGTTTTTAGGAAAAGGACCAAGGGCCTTTTAATCCCAGCGTAAACACCACCAAAGTTTCCCATATCAGCGCATGATTGAATGCTTTGACAAAGCTCGGTCCAGTATGCATTTGCGAAGTACCGTGATGTGCGTTGTAAAGCTGATTTTGCATTCGATAGGTCGATACGCGTCTTTTCGGATGGGTTAAGGCGATGTTTTAGCGCAGCTTGTCGTTTGGACTCGAGCAGAGGTGTAATGTGTTCGAGATTTTCAGCGAACCAGTCCTGGTTTTTAACTTTCTGATGACCGAAAGCCGTACCGGCTACTTCTGTAAGTAGCTTTTTTACTTTGCCCCATTCCTCTTCTATCGGAGCGTCTACATCCCAGGTGGCAACTTCGTCGCGTACCAGCTCTTCATACTTTTGGACCACCTCATCGTCTCTGGATTTTGGAAGATCGAGCTTCTTCCTACCGGGCAATTTGGATGAGTGGATCTTTTTGTGAGCTATAGCAACTTGTGATACCACCAGGGAGTGGTCTGTGTCACAATCAGCGCTGTGAAATGATCGCGTGTGCAGGGTCTCGCGGAGATTTTCTTTTGGTAAGGATAAGGTCCAGTTGATGCCAGTGTCCAGAACGAGGATGTTTCCAGGACACTTTGCGAGTTGATTTGCCTTTAAAGTAGGTATTGGTAACACACAGTAGGTGTTTAGAGCAAAGCTCTAATAAACGTTGGCCGTTTTCATTAAGCTTCCCTATACCGTGGTTACCTATACAATCTGGCCAAGCAATGTTGTCCTGTCCGACCCTAGCGTTAAAGTCGCCAACTGCAGGAAAAGTGTAGAGAGCAGAAAACACCTCTGTTTGTGGCGTTCGTCGACCTTAACAAAGCCTTCGACACCGTGAGCAGGGAAGGACTCTATACTGCACTTTTAAACATCGGGTGCCCTCCAAAACTTCTAAGCCTCATTAAATCCTTCCACGAGGACATGAAAGGATCTGTTGTTTTTAACGGCAATACATCCGAGCCGTTCGAAATGCGTAGAGGTGTTCGCCAAGGCTGCGTGTTGGCTCCTACCCTGTTTGGTATTTTCTTCTCATTGCTTTTAAAGTTGCTTTCGGCGATGACCAACAGGGTATACACCTGCACACTAGGGCTGACGGGAAGCTGTACAATATCTCGCTTCTTAGGTCAAAGCGTAACCGCGATGACTTATTCGTCGATAGCCTTTTGTTCGCTGACGATGCAGCCTTCGTTGCTAATTCTCAAAGTGAGCTTCAAGACATTGTTGATAAGTTTTCACGCGTGTTCTCTGTTCTCAATGTCCATTAATGCCAAAAAACAGTAGTGCTAGCTCAAGGTGGAGAAACACCACGTATTTTGCTCGATGGCGTTCCTTGAACATAGTTGACAAGTTTTGCTACTTGGGGTCGACTGTGTCGAACAATCTCACCCTCGATGCTGAGATCAATACTCGTATCGGCAAAGCGGCGACCATGTTCGGCAGGCTCAGTACAAGAGTATGGAATAATAAACACCTGACCACAAAAACCAAGATAATTGTTTACCAAACTTGCGTTCTAAGCATACTCTTGTATGGAGCTGAAACCTGGACTTCGTACGCAAAACAAGAACGTCGACTCAACACATTTCATATGCGCTGCGTAAGAAACATCTTGCATATAACTTGGCAGGACAGAGTCACAAACGAGCGAGTTCTAGAAATTGCACAGCTGCCTAGCTTTACCGCTTTGCTTAAGCAAAGACGATTGCGGTGGCTAGGGCATGTGTACCGCATGGAACCTTCGCGTCTACCACGGCGTGTCCTGCTTGGCGCCGTAGCTAACGCCAAAAGAGGAGTTGGAAGACCGATGCTACGTTTCAAAGATTGCGCCAAACGGGACATGGCTGCGTTTGACATCGACCATCAAAGCTGGGAGAAGCTTGCTGAGAATAGGGATGTATGGAGAAAGCGTGTGTTTGATGGGCGTAAAGCTCACGACGATGCCTGGTTCGCTGGTCTCGCAAACAAAAGGCAAAAACGACATCTAAACATGCATGTGCCAGTCTCTAATTCCACCTTCGTTTGTAGAGCGTGCGGAAAGTCATGCCGCTCCCGTATCGGCTTATACAGCCATGAAAAATCTTGCCTCAGACACTGAATAAATCGTCTGTCACAGACGTATGAGGCCAATGATGATGAAACATGTAGATTTACGACTTGAAGCAGACGGTCTTAAACTCTGCGAAAATAATGCGCGCTTTTACTTTGAAATAAATAATTTATCTTCCTGTTTTTGATGAACTGTGAATTCGCAACACTCTATCTAGTACCCCAAGTAGTGTAGTATCATATAATATCGAATTCTTTATAAAAATACTTAGATATGATTCATATCTATTTTTATATCTTAGGTAGGTTCTAAATAAGAGGGAAGAACATTTTCCTCAAAAGAATGTGCATTCTAAATAAGAGGAAAAGTCAGTCAAAATCGGTAGGTAAAGGTATCGGTTTATCCTTAACAATTTCCTCAAAAGGATGTTTATCCAAATACCTTTGGCGCCCTGTGGCCCTATATCACGTGGTCATCGCATACCACGATACCTTGTCACCGTTTTTAGCTTAGGCAGCATTGGCAGGCAGGCAACAACTACTGTGACCCCATTATATTTTGTTTATGGCGGAACCGCCAAACCGACGCAACTTTCGTTTTCAAATGACCGAAAAAGACAGCAATTGAGGTAACTCATCGCACGCACGTGAGATTCGGACGAATACAGGGTGTTACTGAAAAAAATATTATGATAAAAAGTTTTCATAAAATGTATTGATTGAAATAGGTAAAAGAAAGTTGGACCTCCCATTCTCTATTGAGGAACTGACGTATTACGTCCGATGTTACATGAATAAATCTATTCCTTGTCATAAGATCACGATGATTGTCAACTTTGCAGACATTAACACTCTGTATAACGGCCTGCTCACGTGAGCCTAGTCGAAAGGGTGTGCTGTTTGTAGTGGCCCCGTTATGAGTTGTTGGCAAGAAAGTCGAGCGATGCGCGCGGCCGTGAACTGGTGCGACCTTCGGTGATAATGCTGCTTTCAAAGCGCTCTGTGATCTTTCATCTCGCGAGTCTAGATAAAAAACGAGTTCTAGAGATCTTCACTTTAGACTGTTCATTGGAACAAGTAACTGATTTGCTTGCAAATCGGATTGCATACAGTTTAAACGTACCTATCTGCTGTACTCGTATTTCTGGGGTACGTAGAAAATAAGTAGCTTCATATGCTCAACATTTTAATTTGTTTTTCTAGTACATTAACTTGACTCATCGACAGTCTTTATTTCGATGCATTTTCAGTGCCTTATTTATTACAGTGTGTGAAGTAAATACAACCAAATCCAACTTAGAAGAGCGATATGTCAGTAAAGCTGTTCTCTGCTAACGGTTGCACTTGGCGCACTGCGTATCAACAACAATGCACCCACTTTTTCCCATGTGAAAGTTTCCAATAAGTATGTGATCGGCATCACATTTAATTTATATCAGAACCTTACTTAGAGAGTATGTTGTTATTGTAGAGTCGACACTTTTATTCAACTGCATTCCATAAATTCCAATGCTTGCAGATTTGCAAGTGCAAGTAGTATGACCTACATAATCTCAGATATTCAGATCAAAGATTAATTACTAGAGTACCTAATATACTACTTCATTCTTCATATCTGAATTGGAATCTATTAATATAATTTTAAGTATTTAAAATATGTAGCACAGGACAACAAGTTTGGCTTACTTTGGAACTAGATCCAATGAGAAATTTTGAATGAAAGGATGCCGTTAGATAATAAATTTTGAGATAACACTTACCTTGAATCCGAATGGTGGTGATCCTGTGTTAAATATAGTTTAAACTTTTGGTTGTCATTTATGGTTGTTAGTTGCGGACAACAATGCGATCGCGAGCGAACGGTGTTAAACGCAGGACGGCGCGGGTCCTTGCGCGCGGGCGAGCACCAGTCGACTGGCGGCGGCGGCGCGGCTCCGAGCGCCTCATCTGCGTCATCCAGCCCGCCATGCAGCCCGCACCACGACCGGAAAGTGCTTTCTCTCGCAGTAGCGCCGCAATTTACCGTCCTAACCCCTCACCGTAAGGTCCATATCCCAACAACCCGCGCTCCCAACACCCAGCACTTGCGAACTATACAGAATTCGCACTTTCATCTCTAGCCCGCGAACCTTACGACTGAGTTTCCCAGGTTTCGCATCGATTCCTCGTAGTGACGTAGGTAGTTCCCGCCTTCGTATCATCTAGCACTTTTCCCGCGGCTAGAGTTTCTTTAGCTCAACTACCCGATATTTAATATATCGCGTTTGCGTCTTAGTAACAGAGAAAACTCAAGTGAAACTTAATAATAGCAATGATAACAAGTGCTGAGGGCTGTTACCCGAGCGCCGAGCGCGTAACGGCTGTAATCTAGTCTACTTCCTACTGGTATTTACTCAACCGTTGAGAAATAATATTCTCTCGATAGTCTCAGCTCAGCTAGCGAAGGCTTTCCGGTCTGTCGTTTTGTTTCCATACTTATTTTCTATTGAGTTTTCTTTTCGCTCTCGAACAGTCACGGTTCGCTCTCTAGTCAGTTGGGTAACTTACCCTTATAATTCGTAGAAATACATTTCGCAATTTGAGTAGGTACCTAGTGTAGTTTATTTAATGTAAATTATGAATGACTCTACCACATTAGCATACCCCGATAAGTCTAGCTAATAATTATATCTAGTTCCATCCAAATACTTAAAAGATAAAGATAAAGAAAGCTCTATTTAATTCCATACAATTTAAAATAAATTAAACATGCATATTAAAATAGATTAATCAAATTCAAATTATTAAGTATTATCACAATTTTTCTCGTTTAGTTGTATGGACCCCTTTCGGGTAAAAGCCTCCTCCAAGGAATTCCACATCTCTCGGTCATTTGCTTTGTTTAGCCAACATCGGCCTGCCACTATATGGATGTTAGTTATCTCGTCCATCCATCTGGAATACGGCCGACCTCTCGCTCTAGACCCTCGTGGGCCTGCCCATTTGGTTGTTCGTAGAGTCCATCTGTTGTCTGTATATCTGGCTACGTGACCTGCCCATGTCCATTTTCTTTTCAGTAAAAAGGTTAGAGCGTCGACCACCTTTGTTTGTTTTCTTACGAATATTTACGTTTTTTACCCTATCCCTAAGTTTTATACTTAGTTAGATATAACTTAAAGTTTTCATGAGCTTGATTGTTTGGATGAATTTAACTATGTAGAGTTGACGAACTAATTATAAATCTAGGTAAGTAGGTATACATACATAGTTTGTTACATCGCCAAAGGGAAAATATTTTTCTCTGTAATATAAAAATTATGATCAATGAATTCACAAAACAGCAGCCTCATTCATATTATTATGTACGTGTAACGTTATTGGTACGTTTTGCTACATGATTTGGTGCTCTGATTTGGGAGCAGGGCAGGCAGAGGTTGATGTATCACCTCATTTCCTTCCTGTGGGTATCATAAGAAGCGACTAAAGATACGACCAATTTTAGGCGATAGGCTAACAACCGGTCACTATAAAGATACACGAAAATAGCTAAAACTGCCCTCAACTATTTATCAGACGTGGCGATAACGACCGTATTTTTACGGCCGTTGAAGCTCTGCTTACCCCGCAAGGGACAAAGGCGTGATTTATGTATGTATGTATAAAAGGAAGAGTTTATTTGCCGCAGTACTCCTTTCGTGGCGCGGACTCTACATCAAGTTTGATGTTTTACTTACGCCTTGCTTTTGACGCATAATGAATGAGTTTGGTGGACTGGTGGTTACGTGCAAGTTTGACCTGTTATAAACTGCAGGCGTTTTCTACTGCTTTACATATATGTACTGTCACCAGGACATCAACCTATCCATATAAGAGACCAAGTTATACTGGTTTTTCAGCCGACAGCCGACGCGGCGCAGTGGTTAGTACGACTGCCTGCGACGCAGAAGGTTCCGGGTTCAATTCCCGGTGGGGTCACTCACAAAGTTGATATTTTATCACTCTGTGAATTTGTCCCCAGTTTGGTTAGGACATTGCAGGCTGAACCACCTAATTGTCCGAATAGCAAGATGGTTCCGTGCTACGTTAAGCCGTCGGTCCCGGTTGCTGTCTATGATCATTTAGACGGCGGTCGTTACACAACCATGTCAGAGGCCTGCTAGTTGCAGTAGGTGGTTGAAAAACTGACACCAGGGTTTATCGGGTCGTTAGACGACTTGGTGTCCCACTCAAAGAAAACTGGTTTTCTTACAATTACTTACTAAGAAGAGCTAGGATTTGCTGGGGATAGTGCAGACCTAACAGCGATTCAACCACAGATTCAACCCTTACTGAAACAACTTTTTTCGGTATGCTAACAAAGTCATTTTCAACTAAAATCTCAAAACCGTTTCGAGATTCTTTACCTACAATATCTACGTATTAGATTGGTGATTATTTTAAGTTTAATTAAGAAATTTTAATAAAATATTTTGCCTTCGATGACCTCTATTTGACCTTCTGAAATAGAACCTTAAGATTTATATTGAATAAACCTTTTGCCTTAGTTGAGAAAAAAAAAACAACGAGTTTGTATGGGGAACCACAATGCACGACATACTCAATGTACAGCAGGTTAAGGCACGGCAGCGTATTGTACAGCAGATCATTGTACAACGTGATGGATGGATGGTCTTGAAATACGGGCCCGGACCAACAATGTACAGGGGTGGAAATGGAATCAAAACAAATGACGTCACAGCGGATGTAGTGATGTGACAGTGTTGACTTTGATCGAGCTATCGATTTATTATTGGAACATGACATGCAAGGCAACCCACGGAGGGGGGGACGGGGCAAAGCCCCACAAGGGGTTTGGGGCGCAGCCCCCGCAGTAAAAAAAACATACTTAACACAAATCCGACACAGTAGGTTAGGTTAGGTTAGAACAGGTTCCCCCTGGAGCGAACGAAGTGAGCGACCAAGCTTACTAAAGAAAATATTAAATATAAAAACAATATCGATTAAGTTAGAAATGCATAAAATATTATCGATCCAGTCACATCACTATTCTACCACAACACGTGATGTCTCCAACCATCATGTCGTGCAATCCACCCCTGTGCACTTTCGGTACGGGGTGATGGATGGCGACATTGTTTTGATTCCATCCACCATGTCGTGCTCCATCACGTCGTACATTCCTCTGACGGCCAATATTATGCTGTACAATACTATGTTGTACATTGTAGGGACTCGTTTGTATTATGGTAATTTGACATTGTCTTTCTTGCACTATCCGTCAATCGTTTGTTGTTGTTTTGTGTTTATATAAAATTTTATATTTTAAAGAAAATACGCATTTTACAACGACTTTTACGTGAAAAATTTGTGAACAGTGTCTAGTGCGACCTTCTGTCGCTCGAAAAGTAATAGATTTGGCGTTGTAGCTGTGTTACATATTGAAAACACTGATATTTACGTGGTCGGCCACAAATATGAGTTCTAAGGCAAAATTAGCTATTTTTCAAACCTCGTAAGTACAAAAAATAGTGTATTTTATCGCAGTTCAGCTATTAAATAATGCATTTTATAGAAAAATATTAGTATTCGGCTATATTAATAGTATAATTTCAAACAAAGTCGGTACCAAATTGTGGTGCCGAAGTAAACAATAGTGCTGCTCATTACTTATCGATATTTGTTTAAGATCTTATGTGTAGCTTAGATCAAACCATTTTTTTTGCTTTCATTCCTGACGTAATCAATATTTTAAACTAAAAAATAATAATACTAACTATGTGTGTTCTATCTAGACACACGGCAGTGTGTCCGCCAAGTTCGAGCAAAAAAAGCGACACACCGGCCGTGGGTTATATTACACGAACCATTTCGGGCCAAGTTCGACCCACCTATAACTCAAAATCTATTTTATCTACGCATATGAAATTTCTAGTATCTGTCGAGATCTACTTACTTATCTAAGATACAAAATTTCATTAATGTACCTATTGTAGGTCTTGAGATATTGACGTCAGAAAATCGCTATTTTTACTATACACTCACTGACTGACTGACTGACTCACTCATCAAAAACCTAGACCACTTCCAATGGTCGTATTGACTTGAAATTTGGCATGGAGGTAGGTCTTTAGGTCAAGGTAAAGGAAAAAATCTGAAAATGGCCAAGTGCGAGTCGGTTTTAAAAGTAATGAAGGTGTAAATTCATACCCCTAAGGAACTAAAACAAAAAATTTATCTATATCTTCCAATCGTCGTACCGACCTAAAATTCGTTACGAAGGTTTGTATTTAGTCAAAGTAAAGTATAAATGAGATATTTCCTTACCTAACTTAATCATAAGGAAAAAGAAAATAAACCTTACAAAATAATGAAATCCCACCCAAAACATAAATGTGAAAGGCTGCCAAGTTCGATAATATTGGAATGATTCGCCTATAAAAGAAGTGAAATCTAAATAAGTACCAAGTTCCATACACAGACCTCAGTTAAAAATAGTTACAGGAATGCACACTTGATTTTCCGCAATTTGGAAACTAGATTCTTATTTCCAAACTGCGAAAAATCAAGTGTGCATTCCTGTAACTATTTTTAACTGAGGTCTGTGTATGGAACTTGGTACTTATTTAGATTTCACTTCTTTTATAGGCGAATCATTCCAATATTATCGAACTTGGTAGCCTTTCACATTTATGTTTTGGGTGGGATTTGTTTAAGATGGGAGGTAAGCGCTGTTCTATACCTTTGTGCGAGAATAATTCAAGTGAATATCCGTACATATTATTGGTACCCATTTTGGAATGGCTGTTGGAAAAATGGTGTGCACAAATAAACACGGAGTATTTCTAGTATTTTTTGCAGTACTGCTGTGAATAACATATGGAACAGTGCAGAGTTGCTTTTTTGCTAAGTGTCTCCTGCGTATGCGTTTGCGTTTGAATGCTTGAATTTACATGATCTGTGATGAATCAAGAATAAATGCTAAAAATATTTTTGTATATTATTATTGGATAACGTTCCTTTTAAAAGCATACCACTTTTATAAATATGTATATAACCATAACCTATAACAGCTACAAAGTCCACTGCTGGCCATGAGCCCACGGCAAGTATTGGCCTTTACATATTGGGGGTATTATTTCCCATAATCACCTAGTCTGGCAGGCGGATCGGTGAGCGCAGTGCAAAGTGTTGTTTATTCTCAATGAACGATGCTGTCGAGTGGTGCCAGCTTACCCCATATCTTTCCCGTGGGTGTCGTAAGCAGCGACTTTTAAGTGTTTGCAATTTTTTGGTGGAAGATGGAAAAAACTGTCACTATGGCCATACTTAGTATTCTGAATGACTCTCAAAAATTTTGTCAGACGTAGTGTATTTTAATTTAATTACCTCGTATTAGAGTAGAAGCCTCTGACACAGGCAGTCGGCAAACCTACTCTCACTTAGTAGCTTTTAGAGTCTTAATGCCAATATTTTGCAAATATGGTAATGTTAAACACGAGTCGTAGTTAAGCTCCTAAAATAAGCTTAATAAAATTTTACTGAATATTTACTCACGCCAGCGCTAAATATTGATATCGATAAGCCGTTACGGGTTGTGAGGTTACATCTCTACTTATCTGTACACTTGACAATTGTTTGACGTTTTGATTATCCATAGATTGCCATTTTTATTATTTTTAAAGACCAGGTGTAGGCAAAGATATTGTGAATATGCAGCCTAGTGATGTAGTAAAACCTCAAAACTTTAAAAAAATATTTAAAATAGAAATAAATAATACTGGGTGTTACAAAACAACCAATAAAGCTGAAAGGAGGTCAAGGTACTCGTAAAACTGAACAACTTTCCCCATGGAACATAGGACGAAATACGAAAAAAAAAATTGGGCCTCCCATACAAAATCAACTCAATTTGTATGGGAGTTTTTACGGGTTGTTTTGTAACACGTTGTATATTTTCTAAATATCGAAAATAGTTTCTTAGAATGATCTATAATATCAAAATAAGGCATAAAAAAAAATACCTGGCGAACCGATTTAAACTACATATAGTACAGAATCTAAGTATTAATAACTATCAGCACCTATGCACCATGTGGTAAGTTTACATATTATACCAACTTTAAACTAAATTGACAATTTTGAAAAATCAGTGCGCGTTGATGTCTTTTGTATTAAAAACAATTATCTATTAAAAAAGAATCAAACGCGGTAATCTCATTACATAGCATCGTATATAAATGCAAGTACATAGTACTTACAAAAAATATTATTCCATGTTTTCTTTTATAAGTACGTGATTATTTATTTAATTGTTAAAGAATGCGTCGGCCAGAATCGGTTCCACAAATTAATCTCTATTCAACTAATTTAATAGATTTCTGTTACCAAGCAGAGCTTCTTCGATTGATCTATTTAAGGAGCGATAAATTCCAGCGCTTATTTTAGGCGCCACGGTCGAATGTTATCTCCAGGGGAAGTCTGTTTCAGATTTCAGCCTTAATTCAGCCGAAGCTGGGCTTATGTCCCTGACCTGTCACTTGATTATACAGGATTATTTTAATTGATAAAGAATGCGTCCGCCAGAATCGGTTCCACAAATTAATTCCTATTCAGCTAATTTAATTGATTTCTGTTACCAAGCAGAGCTTCTTCGATTGATCTATTTAAGGCGCGATAAATTCCAGCGCTTATTTTTGGCGCCACCACGGTCGAATTTTATCTCCAGGGGGATCTGTTTCAAATTTCAGCCTTAATTCAGCCGAAGCTGGGCTTATGGCCCTGACCTTTCGCATGATTTCTCTCGGGCATACTGCCAAATATGGAACACCAATTTGGTATCGTTTTAATAAATTGGATTTATTATTAAATTACATCGATACCTAGCGATATTACATAGATATTATTACCGTTTTTAGATGTACTAGAACAAACAAACACCTCAGCAAAGTCAGAGTTTACGACTTTCTTATTATTAAGACGTTTTAATACTTGCTTACGCTTTTTCAGGATATCAATTTAGGTATCGTTTACGTCACGCATACCTACCTAATTTCCGGATCACAGTACCTACCACCTACCATCAAACTATTTGCCTTTACCTAAAAGTTGGTTGAAACGTTTTATGCAAAATCCCTCAGATAGAGCTCCCCAGATTTGACGCCCTCGCTAAATGAACACATTATAACTGAACTGCATCGATGCACTTGGCCGGCGACCTTGAATCTGGCGGGTGCATACTTATATTTACAATGCATGTAGGGCAGCTCGTGTCGCCTTCAACAGTTGGAGCGGCGAGGGCCGCTGTGCGCGCACCGGCGCACCCGCGCAGGCGCCCTAGGGCTGCGCTATCGATCGCGAAGTCGCCGGGACGCGCGGCGGAGATCCCGCGCAGAGGGGACACGGAGGGAGGGCCGAGGCACCGAGAGGGCGCGAGACCGCGAGCCCAGCCCGGGACCCTCACATTACGCAACAGTACGCACAGCATTGCGCACAAACAATGTGATTTTATTTTACTTCGACTTTTTCTACTGTTTTTGATTATACAATTTTTAGAATTAGCATTCGTGATATTACTTTAGGCGTCGCGCGATTAATTTTGTTTTGCTATCGTTTAGATGTGTAGTGTAGACAAACGATGTCGGCATCAGCTACGGTTACACCCTGTGAATATTGTAGATGACTTTTACTGCGCTTTAAATGTTAAATTCTAAATGGACACGACGAAGAGCTGAAGTTGAAGTATGTGCAACAATAGGACCTATGCTTTTGTGAACTATTAGTGAACGAACACTTTGTGTTGGTAAAGTCGATCGATCGGTTTGGTACCTCCTATATTTATCCTCATATTTGTAATCCCGGGACGAAAAATGAGTATTTTGATAACACTTAAACAAATAAAACTTACGAAACTAAAAGAAATATGAAAATTTGATACAAATTTTCGTATAAATATTTCGCACAGTTTTTACGACGGTTTACTGCAACTCTACAAAGATGACTTTGGGTGAGTACCTTTACAAGTTTTTTATTGTAATTTGTCTCAATTTAATGTTGCATTATGTATGATACCTACGTTTTCAAGAAGTATGTAAGTAGGTACCTACATAATATACGACGTTGTCGTCGTCAGGACGGTCGGCATGGCATCGGCACGCATTCTACCAGTATGGCAATGCAATGCGGACCGAGAACGAGATACATGCAGGCGCTTTTGTCAACATCTTGAGAGATCGCTCGTTGTTATTGTGTACACATCTACGGTTCAATAGTATGTACATGCAGGTACCTATAGGCAACACTGCTAAGCAAAGTATCAACTCTGCGCAAGTAGGTCAAACGTTTGACGCAAGTTTAGGTTTGAGGTAGCTACTCGTAGATGTTTACAGCTTCCGAAATAACTCATCATTACCGAGAACACGCGTCAACTCCATAACACTTACGAGCGTAGGATTAAAGTCTTATGTCTCTCATCTCCTAATCTCATAAATAAGTACGCGTTGTTCCTTTGTCAGTTGCCGACGTGCGCTTAACGGTTTTGGCCCTCGAGATAAGCGCAAAAGGCGCGTAGGTGTTTGTCTATAGAGCGGTACTGTAATAGTTGTGGTAATAGAGTATCAGAGCTCGTACTCCGAGGTATGGGCCGCGGCTGCGCTTGCGTCACCGGAAGATACACTTTGGACGCAGCATCTCTCAATCAATTGCCCCAGAAAGCAGTGGCTATTGTTCAATTACAAACTAGATAGTAAGTAATTTATTTACAGGTTCTACGTAACATAGGACGTCCTATTTGGTGTAATTAAATTAAACTGAACAACTTATGGGGAGGCCCATGTCCAGCAGTGGACTGCTGTGATCGTCCAACGAATGCAATGAATTTGTTGCGTAATCTAATAAATTCTGTTGGTATGAAGTGAAGCAATCTGTTTTAGTTTTTGTGAAGACATGTACTACTCACTACAAAACAGTATAAGGATTAAAGTAACAGAAGGCGGTAATTGCCATTTCTATTGCAAACAGTCACGCGATAAAAGGGGTGACCTTAACTACCCTAACTATTAATGAAATTAAGCTTCGTTAAGTTGTTAATTAAAAAAATGTAGAGACACTTGCTAACTTCACCTTTGTAGTTTGTTAACCCTAATGTAACGCAACATATCTCTTGCAATTGTTGAGTACCGGTGTGAATACTGAAGGCCCTTTGAAATTGAACCCGACTGACTAATTTGATTGTAGTTAGTGAGTGACGCAACGTAGCGCGCATCCAGCCAGCCATGCTGGCTGAAGCAGGCGCGGCGGCGGCGGTCGGAGGCAAACGCGCACAGTCGGAGCGCGCGCGCTGCGTGCACCGGAACCCTGCGCCCGCGCACCACGACCGCACGACCTGCGCATTCGCGTCGCGGCGGCTCCTCCTTCCGCATCATCACCCTCACAGCCACCAGCTGTCTTCCGAACATTCCACACAAACCGCGATAGAAACCCCCAGTGCGTGACGACTGTTCCCGCGTTTTTGTTTCCTATTATCAACAACCGAGATAACTCGCAAAAACTACCGATACGGCTTAATTAAATTACACAATCCTTACGTATGGGAATCAAGAGAAGAACCGAAGTTTTGAGATTACCTGGTCTTTAGTGATTGCGAAAATGGAGCAGAATGAGTTTGCTCGAGTTGACATAAACATTAGTGATAAAACTGATAAGGATAAGAACACCAACGGGAATGAGAAGACTGTGTGTGAAAATGGAACAAGCAAACCAGCTTCAACTGTGTTTAAAATTAGTGAGTAACTTATCTAAGTACTAGTGTTTTATGCAACTATAGAGTGATAAGTTAGGAAACATTATCGTTCAGTAATAATGTTAATTGATAAACTTTTTCCTGTTAACTTTTTTAAGTTTTAACCGATGAAAATCCCTCCTTCGCTTTAACTAGGTAGTTATTTTATTTGGAAAGCAGCACGCGCTACAAACTAGGTAGGTACATACAATAGAAATCTTCTCGAACCAGTCAACAATAACAATGGTGTTTGATTTTCGCGCACAATGTTTGTTCCCGATAGACAAAAACTAAGATTGCAATACGCGACGATCACCTATTGTTTGTTTAGTCTAGATAGATCGTGAGAGAAACCTCGATTAGTTTTTATTAAATTCTTTCGCTTATGTCTACGTAGGTAGGTATATGTAGGTAGGTATAGGCAAACCTTCTGCTTGTTTTGTGAACCCTTTAGTTGTTAATGGAAGACAACGTTTTGATCTTGCTCAATGTCTCTGAAAATACCTTACAAATTGTAATATTTTTGCAAATCACAATTAAACCAACTCTGCTTTGATGAACCCAAAAGTTCAACGTTCCTGTACCTGCCTACCTCTACCTCTTCAATAAGCATGTAGGAGGTACTCATTTGCCAAATGAGGAGTCTCTAAATACTGTGACCAAATGAGTTCTAAATTACACCTTTGTGAAGGTGATAAATTAAAACAAAGCAAAAGTCAAGTTAACTGACCCTAAACACTCGTTAAGTGTGTCCAACGTCCCTGGGATCTGGGCCACCATTGCGTTAACCTGTTACCTAACCATAACCCGGGATCGCATACAGCTAGTCAGTAGTCGCAGTGACCTCACTGGATAATAACCGCATTGGTTAGGCGGCGGCTGAATGATGAGCACGTTTGTCGCTTCCGCTAGGTGTCCCCGATATGTGCGCACGCGCCGCGGCGTCCCGCAGGGAACCTGCCGCGTTCCACTCCGCTGCTCCCGCGCCGGTGCCCTGCTTCCTTACCCACAACAAAGGAGGACAGGTCCTTAGAAAACTAGCAACCGTGGCTCGCAGACGTAGCTATCGCATTGCAATAAGAAGTATCTTTCTTGTAAAATGTGTAGAGCGGAACTCTACCTAGGGCGATGCTTAAGTGAAATACCGGCATTCAATGAACGAACAATGCAGTTGATGAGGTGAGAAATATGAAAAGGTCACGGAGGTGCACCTTGCGTCAATAACACTCGTAGTAGCCGTGAGGTAGATATAAAAGTTTAGTTAGAGCGCTCGCCTACGCTGGCTAGAACAACAAAGATGATTTAATGTTCCGTTCCCACCTTGGGAACCATATTGCGTGCAATGAACCCTTTTAGAAAATCACTCGAGGCACCCTTTAATAAACACTTCGAAAGGCCTGCGAAGTGAAGCGTATCGCCGTAGTATCGTTGTGATTGACTACTTGATTACCACCGATGGTCAAGTAGCCAGCCAACGAACCAAAGGTAGATCCGCAGGAAATGTTTCGGCATTTATTTATTCATGTTTGTAACGGTTGAATGGTGCTAGTTGCATCGAACCTCACATAGTACCATCGAAGTAGGGCAACTTATAATTCATTTTTGTTAACTTATTCATTTTCGTTCCATAGTAGGTATTCAGAGGAAAATTTTCTCAGATAAGCAATTGTTGACTGCTGTGTATCTTCGTTATGTCTGTCCCCGAAAGATGTTTTTATTCGCATACGCGCTCGGGGTCACTGAGATAAGATAAAACACTTGCTACTACATTAGGTAGTCACTTACCTACCTGAATGTTGAATAATTTTGTAATATGGATGGTGTCCATAGAACGGGAACGCGGCGAGCGCGACTACATCGGGTTCGCAACGCTGCCGGAGCAGGTGCACCGCAAGTCAGTGAAGCGAGGGTTCGACTTCACTTTGATGGTGGTGGGAGAGTCCGGCCTCGGCAAGTCCACGCTCATCAACAGCCTGTTCCTCGGAGACCTCTACAGGGGCAGGAAGATCCCTGATGTGCAAGGTAGGCGTAACAACGAACCTACTCTCAAGGTTGGTAAAGCATGTTATGGTGAAGCGAGGGTTCGACTTCACGCTGATGGTGGTGGGGGAGTCCGGCCTCGGCAAGTCCACGCTCATCAACAGCCTGTTCCTCGGAGACCTCTACAGGGGCAGGAAGATCCCTGATGTGCAAGGTACGTATGACAACATTAAAACAAACCTGACTTTGAAAGTTAGTATACCTAGGTACCTACTTATCCCTCTAGCTCCTTAGATAATGCGAGAGTTCAGTATTTTCAGCTAAAATTACTCTCTTCGTTTCCGAAATCAAACAGCTAAAGGGAAGTCACGTAGAATGCTCGTTCAAGTTTAACAGCTCGCGTGACATTTTGGTCACGCACTTTCGTTACCATCTGATTACCGTTACGGACTTACGGTAGCCCACCAATAGCGCAGCGCGGCTACTTGTAAAGTTTATGTTTAAGCACATAATCGATTATGCTTACTACACGTATACAAGTGAGGAAAACAAAAAGACATTACCTTACATAAATAATAAGTACCAATTTAAATCGTATAAGAAGTGTCTTGAGTGACTACTGTTGTCTGATCACAGCTAAGAATAATAAATAATTAAAGTCAGTTTTCTGACTCTACATAACAACACGATACATTACGAGAAAACGAAACTCTCAGAAGTAAACCACACTAACAATTAACACATTCTTGCAGATAGAGTAGAAAAAACGACGTCAATTGAGAAAAAGACGATGGAGATCGAAGAGCGGGGCGTGAAGCTTCGTCTGACGATAGTGGACACGCCGGGGTTCGGAGACGCCATCAACTGCGAGGACTCGTGGCGCGTCTGCTCGGCGTATATCGATGAGCAGTTCCGGCAATACTTCACCGACGAGAGCGGCCTCAACAGGCGGCATATGCAGGACAATCGGGTGCACTGCTGTCTATACTTCGTGCCTCCTTGGGCGCACAGGTGCGTTGATCAAATTCTATCTTTCAAGGACGTAAAATTAATAATCTTTCGATCCTTTCTTTCCATTTTCTTTGTGTTAAGTACATACATACATATATCACGCCTTTATCCCTTGCGGGGTAGGCAGAGCGTCAATTACCGTAAAAGTACGGTCGTTATCGCCACGTCTGACACATATTTGAGGGCCGTTTTAGCTATTGTCGTGTATCGCTATAGTGACAGGTTGTCAGCCTGTCGCCTAAAATTGCAATACACATGATACCCTCGAGTCCTTTAGTCGCTTCTTACGACACCCACAGGAAAGAAATGGGGTGATGCTATTCTAAGCCGGCATCACACGGCATATTCTAAGCCGGCATCACACGGCATGTGTTAAGTTGTAACGTCCCTAACCTATGCAGCCTAACGAAACTTAAAAGCTACGCACCGCCGAAGAATCCTAAGCTTAAAATAACCCTAACTACAAATCTACTACCGAGACTCTATATCCAACCTACAACTAATCTCATAACTAACTATACGACAAGCCTGCTAACCCTAAAACCGTCGACCTAATAATCAGAAGAATGTAATGTTCAGAAAACTCTACCTATCGCGTCTTACTAATCTCAGAAATGAGATGGCCAGTGAAAACGTCAGAGCAGTTAGGAACCTACGTTGCGATAACCCAGAATAGAATGAAGGAAAGCAGTCTCATTAACTCTACTTACTAATTTTATACCCAATCCGATATCCGTACTCTAAAAATTCCTAAAACAAAATACGTCAACAAAATGCTAAACATATTAAAAGGATCATGAAAAGCAGCTTAGTTTGAACTTTATAACCTGGATTGGAACTTTAAATATTTTGATTTCGTTTTGTTTATTAGTATAAAATGAGAATAATACTGTAATAAGTGTAGAGTTGATCTGAATAGTCGATTTCTAGCACTTAATTCGATAGAACAACAAAAGTCGGAAAGATTGCTTCATGGCTAAGTCTTATTGAATCTATTTAGACTAAGACTAACTCTGTAATGTACTACTTTTGTGAGTGAGAAGCTCTTAACAATGACGGTATTCCCAAGGGAATACCGAGGTTCCACCACCGTAAATATAACCCTCGAACCTTTCCTGACCACTCCAGGATCTTATAATAATAAAGCCAAAAGTGTGCAGTGTATGCATAAAATTTTGAATTTGGAAGAATTTACTACTGAGTCATCTTTTTCTCACATCAGTAGTTCACTGCCAAAAATAGGTATTTATTTACAACCTTCCAGTCTATATTTTTGACTGTCTTTACAATGTTCCAGTCTATATTTATGACTGACAAATGTTATTTATAAAACAAACTATGTGTCCGGAAAAGTTAATGGTGAAACTAACCAAACTTGATGTGATGATAGCTTTCTATTTTTATTTTTTAGAATAGCTGTAGAGGCACTGAGTTCTTGGCCTAAGTTTAATTAATTTCAACATTTCATTCAAGTAAGCATCTGAATCTTAACATACTTACAAGAAATTGAATGCAATAATACTTTTTATCTTTAGTACTATGCAAGTAATTCTATTACTTTAATTCCAATGGTTGCGATAGAACCAGAAGGCTGATAATAAATATCAAAATTGTTTTGTGATAAAAATAAATACATAAATATTACACTATTTTATATTTTATTTTTACAAACTATTTACTTTTCAAAGGTAGAAAACTTTACCATGAAACAAATCGTCCATCTAATAAGGAACTTCAAAAATGTTTCAAATATTTAAAGCAAATGAATTCAATTTGATAAGTCAAGAGTGATTTGTAAAGTGGAACTCTATTATAATTATAAGAATCCACATTTTTATCAATTAACTCTATTTAAGTATTATTCAAAAAACCTGTATTAAGATTTTCCCAAACTAAAAATTTCAATGATAGTATTTTCAAATTATAACTGATCAAAAAGGTGTAAAAATATGACTGAAAAGGATCATATTTAGTCCAACATCCAGCCATTAACAAAGTTCGAAATATCTTTTTATTTGAGTTCTAATTTAAAATGTTCAGCAATACTTTATTTAGTAGTGGTCTGATCTAGAACTTCACTACGATAACAATTTCAAAGTTACTAGAAAGAAAAATAAATTTTCAAAGCGGACGTTAAGAATCTCGGAGAACAAAAGTAATATTTACAACTCAAAATTGCCCCAAAGATACTAAGGGATGAAATCCAGACAATATTTCGAATCTGAAGACGACCGAAAATTTAAAAATATTTTTCCTACAACGCAAAGTTGTCCCAGAAAGATTAAAGATAAAATCCAATCAATGTTTCGAATCTATAAAATCTCGATAAATAAAACTATTGTTTCTTACAAAGTTCCTACAAAGGACTAAGGGATAAAATCCAGTTAATGTTTCAAAGGTTCTCGGAAAACAAAAATAATATTTTTTTACAATACTCTAAGTTGCTACGAAATGACTACGGAATAAAATCCAGTTAATGTTTCGCAAGCGACGAAGAATCTTAAAATCTAAAAATATTATCTTCATTCCAAAATCGCCTAGGAAGATAAGGAACTAATATCCAGTCAATATTTTGCAGGTGCTGAACAATCGACTACGATTTTCTAAGACCTACACTACGGCGCTCGCTAGTCTGACTTGCGATTTGCATTTTGCAATAGAAAATCAATACGAGAACGTAATATGCCTTAAAACAAAATTTCCAAAAATCTGATATCGATCTGAGACGGTTTCAGCAAGAAAAGTTCGTTTTGGGTGTTTGAGGGATTTTTCAGATAATTGAACCGATTCGACTCTGAAAATATTTCAATACAAAATGTATGGCTAGAAACAAAATTCGAAATTTTGAAGTCTAACTAACAGCTAGAGTCCGTCCACTGCTGGACATCGCCTCCCCAAAGCCACTCTAACTATCCCCGACCTTCGGATCGGCGAGTGCAGTAGAAATTGTCTATAAAAATCAAAATATTTCGAAATCTCATCCACTGAAAGTACCAGGAGAGCAGTAACCTCTAGGAGATTGGCCTTTAATAGCCCCATACAAATCCCATAGAGATATTTAAGTATTTATTCAATTTAAAACTGAAATTATTTGTATTGAGGTACCAGGATAGCAGTATTCCGTAAGAGCTAAACATTCACTAAGCCTCATACAAATCGCCTTTTGATGGTTCCGTGAATTAGTTCTACACGAAAATGTTTGTAACTTTTCCCTTTGCGATTGCTTGAAACAATTATTGATTTTGATTTACACGGCCTACTTGCAATTATATTTTCGATACAAATAAATCTTGCAAAAGAAATATTTTTAAAGAAATGTGATTTTCCTTTAAGAAATTATCAATAATTTTGACCCGACGGAAAAATCTTTACATTTTCACAACTCAAACCGATCTACGATTCGGATTGTAAGAGTATGAAATTTATTGGAAGCAATTTCGAAACGCGATCAAACTAAAACTCCAATCTAGCTGCTACATCAGTCCACTGTTGGACAAGACCTTTCCAGTTGCGATTCTAGTTAATTTTGAAGCACTCCCGACTTGCGGAATGGCGAGTGCAGTAAAAAAAAACCCGAAATAATTTGCTATCAAAATAAATGGAAGTACCAGGTTTGCATAAATCCCCAGAAACTGTTCTATGATATCTAGTTGAGAATTTTCTTAGTTTTCCCTCCAAAGACTGAAATTGATTTTGTAAATATCTACGCTACTTCCAATCGACTTTTGATAAAAATAAATATTCTCAAACAAACAAAATATTTCTGCAAATTGAGAGTTTTCCTTTTAGAAAAAATGCTTTTCAAACATTAATCCGCCTGAAATATTTTAAAAATCTTGCAACACGAACGTATCGAACTTTCTCGAATCTGTTCAAAAGATTTGATATTCCAGAACGTTCAGAAGACTTTACTACCAAAAACCCGAAAAGTTTACTGAAATTGTTTTTTTGTAAATTACTCAGACCCACGCTACTTCCAATTTACTTTTCGATAAAAATGAATCTAGTCAAACAAACAAAATATTTCCGGAATAGTAAGTTTCTGTAAGTAAATTGCTTAAAAATCTTTTAGCTGCCTAAAATATTTTCATTTGAAATCTTACAACGAGAAAGAGTCGAACTTTCCCGGTTCTGTTCAAAAATATTTGATACTTTGTAGCTTTTAAAAATAACTTTCCATGACGATTTGGCTCAATTTTATTCAGAAACCCGCCCTACTAAGACTTTGGAAACGATTCATTTTGTCAAAACCTTCCAACAGACTTTATTTTTCCGCGCGAAACATAAAATATTCGAAGTTCCCACGATTTTGATTTTACAGAATAAATCCTAGATAGATTTACCTAGCTCATCATACGTTTTGTGGAAAACTACAACTAAATTTTACTTTTCCCACGCGAAATATTTTGAAACTTAAAACATTCGAAATTCCCACGATTGTGATTTTTGTAAAATAAATCCTAGATGGATTTACCTAGCTCATCGCCCTACGATTTTCCTAGTCTAAAATATTGAAGTCAATAATATGGTCTGTCAGTTTGTATGGCGTCAAACTACATCGATCGTTTGTGCAATGATCGAACCTAATCTAAAAATACGGAATACGGAATACGGAGTGGCAAAGTCCGATTTCCTAGAACTACCTAGTGCCCTTAGAGCCCTACTTTCCCTAAATATTCAAACACATTATTCATAGAGTTTACTGTATCGTGATTTTTGACACGCAAACCCACAAAACAATGCATCCGAATCCTATGATAAACACGTCCAATCCTCCAAAATCCAAAATCCCAATATTTATTTAGAAAATTATTGCGCAACTCATCTAGACCAGGTTTTTAGTCCACCCCGTCAATCGAATGAATCTCACAATAATTTCCCTTATTTCAAGCTAGCGATTCAATGCGGGACTAGGTTTTCTTTCGTCTGCCCAGTCGCTGACCGAAACAACTAACTTTAAATCTATTTAGATTTGCGAAAGTCTCAACCAAATATTTCATAATCCAGCCAAGGACGTTCGCAAAGCTTTTCCTAGCCAAAACTTGTGAAGACAGCTCAGCCCGTACTAGGTACCAGCCTGCTGACGTTCCACAAATTTTATCAAAAACAAAAATATTATTTCGATCGAAATGAATTTTGCCCCAAGCTAATAAAGGTACGTGTCTATCGAGAGAGAGCTAAAGCTAGAATGAATTCCCGCCAAATCGATTGTATGGCTTATATAGGGTTGCCTTTATTCTTTTTAATGAGGAAAGCAAAGGCTTTCCGAATTATACAGCCATAATTTCTGCAAAACATTAATTCAAATTTCGAACACGTTCGTCTAGCCGAGCCTCGAGCCGAGCCCCGTCCCATACTTTTTAAAGAGTAAAAGCGATGCGCAAAGGCAATTCAGCTATACAGCCTTATCATTTTTAATGCCTTTTTCGCCGCTGAAGTACCAGGGTCGCATTGGCGCCTAGGAAGTAAGTATTGAATCGAAATCCAAAGTAATTTCGTTCAAATAACTAAATACTTAGTAATATTTATTAAGGAAAAGTACCAGGGCAGCATACTGCCGTAGGAGATTATTGAAATAATTTACTATGGACTTGCTAGAGGCAGTAGAAATAGCTATTTTGATGCGCCGCGTCTACTTCCATACATTTTCATAGAGCCACGCTCTATCAAGATAATATTTAGATGAATATTGACAATCCACGCCTATTCTGACCCTTCAGATCAGTTTTTTGCGTGTAATACTCTACATATTTGTGACGTAAGTGAAAAGCTCTACAAATGGAGAGGTTATTCACTACATTCAGCCCCCAACAATGTTCGAAATGTCAATATAAATGGAGAATATTGTTATCAAAATCAATAAAATTGATGTCACAAATATGTTAAAAGAAGATTTTACACTTCCATTCAAAAATGTATTTCATGTGGTGTGGAGCTAAGCTAAGGTTTTAGCTTCCATAAATCCGCCATAAAATCCAAAGTCATCAACAATTTTAAGAAAATGATCAGAAATCTATCCAACGGGTTAAATCGAAGTTTTGCGCAGAAAAGAGAGTTGTGAGTTCTCTCAGTCAGAAGGACACAACATTCCCGCATCAAGTCAATACTCGATTTATCATGATTTGTAAAATGATCCAGGAAAATCGCTCTACTCCAAAACCACCATAACCCTATTGCCAGATATCTAATTGTGCATAATTCAAAATTGCCTCTCTGAATCCCAAGTCGTCTTTATTTAAACTACAACCCAGCCCAATGTATGTTGCTTACGATAGTCATTCTATAAGATCTAAACTCAGCTAAGGTGAGTCACTTACAAAACTTTATACTATAAGCGTTGTGTGGGAAAATAGCTTAGCCCTTTCAGCATTCAGCCTGAGAGCTGCTTGTGAGTCTGAAATTGATATGAAACATCTGTTACATAAAAACAGAAATGACAGCTGTCCTACACCTCAACATCTAATTTTCATATCAATTCGATTGTAAGTATAATGTCTTTTGAACGGAAACGCAATATCTGCAATCACAAATAGTTGGCTTATGAAATTCTGAGTGACCCTCACCCCTTGATCGAAAAATTTAAGTTATTAAGTCAGTTAGTTAGTTAGTCAGTTGCTAAAAATTTGTTTCTAAACTTCAAACTACTGTTTATCCTTCCACAATCTCAGATTCACTCTGCCACACACGAATCTCAAGGCTTTACTATTGTGATTTTCAGTAAAAAAAATTGAACCAAATTTACTAAACCACGCTTTTTGAAAAATTTAAAGTCGCGAATTAAAATGTTCGTTAGCAAGCATTCTCCAATTACAAAGAAATTCGAGGAGGTATCTAAGCTTTGGATATGAAATAAAACATAAAGAATACCTTTTCCTCGATTTGAGCATTTAATCGATCAAATACCTTTTTACTTTTTACTGTTTATTACCGATTAAGAAGAAAATACGAATCGCTTGATTCAAATATGTTCTTCCCGTACCTCGAAATTATTTAAATTAGCTAACTACGTTTTCTACAAAGTTACGCCAAAATGCTACGTAAACCTACGCCAATTGCAAAACTACGGTATAAAATTGCCACTTTATCAATTTGTTTAAAGAAATCTTTAAAGTAATCTACGCCACTGCAAACATAATATTTTTGCGATTTTATGGCGAAGAAAATTTACAGAGCAAAAGAGAAGAGTCGAACTTCTTTATTTCGTTTTTGTTCGAAATTCAACTTATTTGTGCTAAAAGTTACGCTGATAGGAAGATTATAAATCTGCTTGCTATGTTCATGAAACCCGGAAATACCATTAGTAATTGAATATTTACGCTCTACGCATAATTGCAAAAAACTACGCCTTATTTGCGCTAAAAATAGATTGAAAATACAAAAGAATGAGAAAGTTTATCCCACAGAGAACTCTTATTTTGACTCAGAAATTCTCAAGCCAATCAGAAAAAAAAATAACTACTAAACGACTATTGTTAGGCTGAAGTAAAACTATATTTCACATAACTACTATACCGATAGTCAAAATTATTAATTAGTTTTACACAAGATTAAACTTAAAAGACCCGATAAACTGTTCGAGAAAAGAAAAACCTCAGCTATACTTAGATTCCTCGCGTAAAGTATCCCATCAATTTGTATGTTCAACCTATGCCTTCAAAATTGAAACAACAGTTGATTTTGTTTAAAAATAATTTAATTCATAAATATCCCAGATTAGTGCGAAACGGAACAACCTACCGCGATTTTCCCTAACCCTGAGACCCCAACCTAGTCAATACTGGAATTTTTCAAGTGAAATAATCCTAAATTTATCTTGAGCTTGGAATTAAAGGCAACGCGCTACCCCGCCAAATCAAAGTTTGAGATTCAAAATACTACCCCATGAATTTAGAAATACTTTAGATGCCCCAAATCATACACGCGCTTCTACTCTTTTTCTCTACGCACCCCAAAACAGATAAGTTTTCGACCACCGCAATGGAAACCTAATGCTAAAATTCCGATTTTTAACTAAAGTATCTAAATGAAATTGGTTTGAAAACTTCCTTCAATCACTATAAAATATTACATAATATTTCAACTATGCCGTAATCTAACTAATTCTTCTCCTTTTCGTGTGAGAGATCGGATCATTCAACAAAAACGTGTAATAAATCCGATAACTGGTCTACCTAGTATCACTGTCGTCTATTATAGAGAAACGGAATTATTTCAGTAATAAATAATATTTTCCTACACTACGCATTGACTAACGAAAACGGATATTTATTGAGTCATTTAAGATAAGATTAGATTTCAGTTATCGACCGCAAACCGATGTATTCAATTTTACTCTATTTGCACGATTAAGTTTGAACCTCGTCTAAAGTTAACGTTACAGATTCTCTGAGCCTAACATAAAAACGACTTGTACACGTGCATTCGGTTATTGATGATAGAAAGTGAATATTTTATTTTTCAAAACCAAGCGCCCAAGCTACTATTTAATGGCGCCGCCTAGCTCATTCAAACTAAATAATATTTGCTTTTCTAAATTTTTACCCACGATCTCAAAACTTGTTAAATTAATCTAACGAGTCAAAACAAAGAACTAAGAAAATATCCATATTCCCCGTTAGAAAATTGCGAAAACCTAAGTATATCTAATATCTGTACTATTGTAGTCTTCATGAAAACTCGGAAACCTAGCATAACTAACCACCAAGACCTGACTTTGAATGGTTCACCACATGACTAATCTTTTTTTACAGTCTATACAGCCCCCAGACCTAAGATAACCCTGCGTCATTGTTTTATTTTGTACCTGAACATTAGTTTGGCTACCCCTATTTGTTGCTAAAAACGTAAACAACCTACTGTTGTCAATCCCAAAAGCTGTTAGTCCTATTTTTTTAAACTAATGTCAAACTCCTGCTAAACTAACCTTCCTGAAATTCAGAAATGTAGTTGATTTTAACCTCTTACAAAATCTATTCTGGATACTTTTTTGGCTTAAAAGATGCATATTATACCTATACTCTAATTACTAAACACGGCAACCCCAAATCGACAAATAGATTTCCTGTAAAGAATTTTGAGTTTACTAATTTGACACAAGAAGGCTTAATGAATTACGACGGTTTGGAATCTACTTGACATTCGAAGATCATTAAATTAGACAATACGCGAGTTAACCCTATACCACACATAAAAGAGACCTAAACAAGCCCATATCAAACATCTAACAAGAAAATGTCTATGTTTTATAAACCCTATTTCACATACTTTATGATCTGTACCTTTAAACAGGCGAAATATAGAAGACTTTAATAGACCCTTGATAGATCAAAACGTAATTTCAAAGGCTGATGCCAACATTACCAATGCTACCTAACCCTAAATTTACATTTTTAAACTGTTGAATAAAGTACCGAGATAAAACTCAGACAAGGAGAAACAGAGACCCCTTTTCCCTGCAAGCAAACATTCGGCTACTTCTGAAACTACTAGCCCAATTTGAAAACGACCTTCTTATTTTCAATGAAAGAACAACTAGTTAATGTAAAAGTAAACCCTTCTTTTTTACAAGATCGAGGTAAATGGAAATTTTCATGAAATAAAGGCACTCAAAAGAACCGCATTTGCGAGAAGTAACCTTTTGTACACATAGAACACTATCGCTACGTGACTTTTCGCTCCTCAACTCTGTCATAACCCACGTATTGTTATTCACACAATTACCCACCTTGCATTCTATCTCTATCTATCTGCGCACAAGTATCTATACATAAATTGTGAAACAAGCTTCAATATCAAATTCAGCCCAGCCTAACGAAACCTATTCGTACAATCCATATAAGATTCCCTTCCTATCCATTATCTTTACTACAGGACTACATTCCCTATCGAAACTATAAAAGTTAATACATTTATTTACTTCCGCACTACGAAATATCATCTTTAGTTAAGACCTAAGCATTCAATACTCTGGAAAATAAAATTCTTTATCACTTTCCTAAAACCCCCAAATAAATCGCGGAATAAGTAGTCACACAAACTACAAAATGTTTTCTATGTTTTCCCGTAAGTAATCTCCTGTTCTGAATCTTACTAAGATTATTCTAATTCGTTTTAATTTTATCAACTAAAAAATGTCGGATTTTAAATACCTTTTGTTTTGTGAAATATTCGTTACACAATTATTAACCTCTACGAAAAATGCTACGAATGCTACGGCGTAGCAAAAGGGTTACGCGACCTATTTAGTGAAATTAATTTTGTATACTTTTAAAATAAAAGTGTTGTTTATCGCGGTTTACTTTAATTGCTTTTATTCATATAAAAACCCCAAGTTTAATGATATTATCTTAAACAAATACCCCAGAAAAACCATTTAAGAATATTTTGTTAAAAATATCGAAATTAAACAAAATGGTATAAGCGTGATGCAAAATTTGTAACTTTATGAAAAATTTACGAGTGCAAAATTTAAAGATAACATACACTTTCTTGTCTAAAGTGCATGACCTAATTACGATTATTTAAACTTTAATTTTATGTCTTGAAATAGCAAAGCTTTAAGAAGATTGACTAACTTCTTTCGGAAATACCTTTTTCCCCGGGTCGCGAGCTAAGATAGTAATAAAGAATGATATTGCAAGACTTTACTACTGCAAAAAACCCAACGATTAATTTTTATGTAAGTCTTTCCTGTCAAAATAATTTGTGTCTACCCTAACCCTAAGCCAGCCTTTGAGCTACTCTCCGCAACTTTTAAAATTTAAACAAGATACAAAACATTTATGATGTTTCAAAATTTACAAATAATTATTTTTACTACTTCTTCTTCAGTTATTTTACAAAAATTCTTATTAAATTGGTTATGTCGGTTACTAAAAAGTCTTAAAATAACGTTGTATTGTATTATTTCCTTAAATTACCCTACCAATTTAGTATATGTAACTTTGACTACTAAATAATGATTTTCTTTGACCCGGACTATTTTACTCAATCTTTCTTTACAAATATTTACCGTCTGTAGGTTGGCTTATTTTAAAACTTTGAGAAACAATATCTCGTCTTATGACTTATTTGTTAAAACTTACTTATATCCCAAAAGAAAATAAAAGACTCTACCTGCTACTTCTAAATGAAATTTTTGAACTGATTTTGGAACTTATTGTTTTGTGTTGTATTCCAAAATGATCTAGCTATTGCATTAATATCGAATTTTAACTATCTTAGAACTGATTTCAAACCCTTCTGATCAAATAGAAAACTGTTGATAAAAATACATTTCCGTAGGTTAATCCTTGCGTTTTACTAAGTTACTTGTTTAAAATAAAATATCAAAGTAAATTAAAATCAGTCCTGTTTGTTTTAATTGTCACCCATATTAAAAATGCGAAAAACTTTAATATTTCTTTGAAAACTATGCCCATTTGAATACTTTTCATAGATTTTCTCAACTTTATTATACAGTTTGACAATTATTTACTTAAAACAGCCCCCAAATTATAAGACTTTTGCCTAGAAAAACTATCTTCATTCTAAAAACCCTATATCGCAAAATGATATCAAAGAATCTGGAAATAAAACAGCCCCCGAACTAAAATTCCCTTAATTAACTATCCCATTCTACGCTAAATCAGAACTGCTTTCCCTTCAACGATCCATTTCACGGTTACCAAATTGTGATCATAGCTAGAGGCTATGACCACAGATGAATCCTTAGCTAAATAACCCTACCCACTATAAATAATTTATCTGTGAAATCTGAAAACCCTCAGTAGTAACTCAGCCTTTATCCTGGATTGCGGCACCACCAAATTGTAACGTCCCTAACCTATGCAGCCTAACGAAACTTAAAAGCTACGCACCGCCGAAGAATCCTAAGCTTAAAATAACCCTAACTACAAATCTACTACCGAGACTCTATATCCAACCTACAACTAATCTCATAACTAACTATACGACAAGCCTGCTAACCCTAAAACCGTCGACCTAATAATCAGAAGAATGTAATGTTCAGAAAACTCTACCTATCGCGTCTTACTAATCTCAGAAATGAGATGGCCAGTGAAAACGTCAGAGCAGTTAGGAACCTACGTTGCGATAACCCAGAATAGAATGAAGGAAAGCAGTCTCATTAACTCTACTTACTAATTTTATACCCAATCCGATATCCGTACTCTAAAATTCCTAAAACAAAATACGTCAACAAAATGCTAAACATATTAAAAGGATCATGAAAAGCAGCTTAGTTTGAACTTTATAACCTGGATTGGAACTTTAAATATTTTGATTTCGTTTTGTTTATTAGTATAAAATGAGAATAATACTGTAATAAGTGTAGAGTTGATCTGAATAGTCGATTTCTAGCACTTAATTCGATAGAACAACAAAAGTCGGAAAGATTGCTTCATGGCTAAGTCTTATTGAATCTATTTAGACTAAGACTAACTCTGTAATGTACTACTTTTGTGAGTGAGAAGCTCTTAACAATGACGGTATTCCCAAGGGAATACCGAGGTTCCACCACCGTAAATATAACCCCTCGAACCTTTCCTGACCACTCCAGGATCTTATAATAATAAAGCCAAAAGTGTGCAGTGTATGCATAAAATTTTGAATTTGGAAGAATTTACTACTGAGTCATCTTTTTCTCACATCAGTAGTTCACTGCCAAAAATAGGTATTTATTTACAACCTTCCAGTCTATATTTTTGACTGTCTTTACAATGTTCCAGTCTATATTTATGACTGACAAATGTTATTTATAAAACAAACTATGTGTCCGGAAAAGTTAATGGTGAAACTAACCAAACTTGATGTGATGATAGCTTTCTATTTTTATTTTTTAGAATAGCTGTAGAGGCACTGAGTTCTTGGCCTAAGTTTAATTAATTTCAACATTTCATTCAAGTAAGCATCTGAATCTTAACATACTTACAAGAAATTGAATGCAATAATACTTTTTATCTTTAGTACTATGCAAGTAATTCTATTACTTTAATTCCAATGGTTGCGATAGAACCAGAAGGCTGATAATAAATATCAAAATTGTTTTGTGATAAAAATAAATACATAAATATTTTTTTCAAACTATTTACTTTTCAAAGGTAGAAAACTTTACCATGAAACAAATCGTCCATCTAATAAGGAACTTCAAAAATGTTTCAAATATTTAAAGCAAATGAATTCAATTTGATAAGTCAAGAGTGATTTGTAAAGTGGAACTCTATTATAATTATAAGAATCCACATTTTTATCAATTAACTCTATTTAAGTATTATTCAAAAAACCTGTATTAAGATTTTCCCAAACTAAAAATTTCAATGATAGTATTTTCAAATTATAACTGATCAAAAAGGTGTAAAAATATGACTGAAAAGGATCATATTTAGTCCAACATCCAGCCATTAACAAAGTTCGAAATATCTTTTTATTTGAGTTCTAATTTAAAATGTTCAGCAATACTTTATTTAGTAGTGGTCTGATCTAGAACTTCACTACGATAACAATTTCAAAGTTACTAGAAAGAAAAATAAATTTTCAAAGCGGACGTTAAGAATCTCGGAGAACAAAAGTAATATTTACAACTCAAAATTGCCCCAAAGATACTAAGGATGAAATCCAGACAATATTTCGAATCTGAAGACGACCGAAAATTTAAAAATATTTTTCTACAACGCAAAGTTGTCCCAGAAAGATTAAAGATAAAATCCAATCAATGTTTCGAATCTATAAAATCTCGATAAATAAAACTATTGTTTCTTACAAAGTTCCTACAAAAGGACTAAGGGATAAAATCCAGTTAATGTTTCAAAGGTTCTCGGAAAACAAAAATAATATTTTTTTACAATACTCTAAGTTGCTACGAAATGACTACGGAATAAAATCCAGTTAATGTTTCGCAAGCGACGAAGAATCTTAAAATCTAAAAATATTATCTTCATTCCAAAATCGCCTAGGAAGATAAGGAACTAATATCCAGTCAATATTTTGCAGGTGCTGAACAATCGACTACGATTTTCTAAGACCTACACTACGGCGCTCGCTAGTCTGACTTGCGATTTGCATTTTGCAATAGAAAATCAATACGAGAACGTAATATGCCTTAAAACAAAATTTCCAAAAATCTGATATCGATCTGAGACGGTTTCAGCAAGAAAAGTTCGTTTTGGGTGTTTGAGGGATTTTTCAGATAATTGAACCGATTCGACTCTGAAAATATTTCAATACAAAATGTATGGCTAGAAACAAAATTCGAAATTTTGAAGTCTAACTAACAGCTAGAGTCCGTCCACTGCTGGACATCGCCTCCCAAAGCCACTCTAACTATCCCCGACCTTCGGATCGGCGAGTGCAGTAGAAATTGTCTATAAAAATCAAAATATTTCGAAATCTCATCCACTGAAAGTACCAGGAGAGCAGTAACCTCTAGGAGATTGGCCTTTAATAGCCCCATACAAATCCCATAGAGATATTTAAGTATTTATTCAATTTAAAACTGAAATTATTTGTATTGAGGTACCAGGATAGCAGTATTCCGTAAGAGCTAAACATTCACTAAGCCTCATACAAATCGCCTTTTGATGGTTCCGTGAATTAGTTCTACACGAAAATGTTTGTAACTTTTCCTTTGCGATTGCTTGAAACAATTATTGATTTTGATTTACACGGCCTACTTGCAATTATATTTTCGATACAAATAAATCTTGCAAAAGAAATATTTTTAAAGAAATGTGATTTTCCTTTAAGAAATTATCAATAATTTTGACCCGACGGAAAAATCTTTACATTTTCACAACTCAAACCGATCTACGATTCGGATTGTAAGAGTATGAAATTTATTGGAAGCAATTTCGAAACGCGATCAAACTAAAACTCCAATCTAGCTGCTACATCAGTCCACTGTTGGACAAGACCTTTCCAGTTGCGATTCTAGTTAATTTTGAAGCACTCCCGACTTGCGGAATGGCGAGTGCAGTAAAAAAAAAAAAACCCGAAATAATTTGCTATCAAAATAAATGGAAGTACCAGGTTTGCATAAATCCCCAGAAACTGTTCTATGATATCTAGTTGAGAATTTTCTTAGTTTTCCCTCCAAAGACTGAAATTGATTTTGTAAATATCTACGCTACTTCCAATCGACTTTTGATAAAAATAAATATTCTCAAACAAACAAAATATTTCTGCAAATTGAGAGTTTTCCTTTTAGAAAAAATGCTTTTCAAACATTAATCCGCCTGAAATATTTTAAAAATCTTGCAACACGAACGTATCGAACTTTCTCGAATCTGTTCAAAAGATTTGATATTCCAGAACGTTCAGAAGACTTTACTACCAAAAACCCGAAAAGTTTACTGAAATTGTTTTTTTGTAAATTACTCAGACCCACGCTACTTCCAATTTACTTTTCGATAAAAATGAATCTAGTCAAACAAACAAAATATTTCCGGAATAGTAAGTTTCTGTAAGTAAATTGCTTAAAAATCTTTTAGCTGCCTAAAATATTTTCATTTGAAATCTTACAACGAGAAAGAGTCGAACTTTCCCGGTTCTGTTCAAAAATATTTGATACTTTGTAGCTTTTAAAAATAACTTTCCATGACGATTTGGCTCAATTTTATTCAGAAACCCGCCCTACTAAGACTTTGGAAACGATTCATTTTGTCAAAACCTTCCAACAGACTTTATTTTTCCGCGCGAAACATAAAATATTCGAAGTTCCCACGATTTTGATTTTACAGAATAAATCCTAGATAGATTTACCTAGCTCATCATACGTTTTGTGGAAAACTACAACTAAATTTTACTTTTCCCACGCGAAATATTTTGAAACTTAAAACATTCGAAATTCCCACGATTGTGATTTTTGTAAAATAAATCCTAGATGGATTTACCTAGCTCATCGCCCTACGATTTTCCTAGTCTAAAATATTGAAGTCAATAATATGGTCTGTCAGTTTGTATGGCGTCAAACTACATCGATCGTTTGTGCAATGATCGAACCTAATCTAAAAATACGGAATACGGAATACGGAGTGGCAAAGTCCGATTTCCTAGAACTACCTAGTGCCCTTAGAGCCCTACTTTCCCTAAATATTCAAACACATTATTCATAGAGTTTACTGTATCGTGATTTTTGACACGCAAACCCACAAAACAATGCATCCGAATCCTATGATAAACACGTCCAATCCCTCCAAAATCCAAAAATCCCAATATTTATTTAGAAAATTATTGCGCAACTCATCTAGACCAGGTTTTTTAGTCCACCCCGTCAATCGAATGAATCTCACAATAATTTCCCTTATTTCAAGCTAGCGATTCAATGCGGGACTAGGTTTTCTTTCGTCTGCCCAGTCGCTGACCGAAACAACTAACTTTAAATCTATTTAGATTTGCGAAAGTCTCAACCAAATATTTCATAATCCAGCCAAGGACGTTCGCAAAGCTTTTCCTAGCCAAAACTTGTGAAGACAGCTCAGCCCGTACTAGGTACCAGCCTGCTGACGTTCCACAAATTTTATCAAAAACAAAAATATTATTTCGATCGAAATGAATTTTGCCCCAAGCTAATAAAGGTACGTGTCTATCGAGAGAGAGCTAAAGCTAGAATGAATTCCCGCCAAATCGATTGTATGGCTTATATAGGGTTGCCTTTATTCTTTTTAATGAGGAAAGCAAAGGCTTTCCGAATTATACAACCATAATTTCTGCAAAACATTAATTCAAATTTCGAACACGTTCGTCTAGCCGAGCCTCGAGCCGAGCCCCGTCCCATACTTTTTAAAGAGTAAAAGCGATGCGCAAAGGCAATTCAGCTATACAGCCTTATCATTTTTAATGCCTTTTTCGCCGCTGAAGTACCAGGGTCGCATTGGCGCCTAGGAAGTAAGTATTGAATCGAAATCCAAAGTAATTTCGTTCAAATAACTAAATACTTAGTAATATTTATTAAGGAAAAGTACCAGGGCAGCATACTGCCGTAGGAGATTATTGAAATAATTTACTATGGACTTGCTAGAGGCAGTAGAAATAGCTATTTTGATGCGCCCGCGTCTACTTCCATACATTTTCATAGAGCCACGCTCTATCAAGATAATATTTAGATGAATATTGACAATCCACGCCTATTCTGACCCTTCAGATCAGTTTTTTGCGTGTAATACTCTACATATTTGTGACGTAAGTGAAAAGCTCTACAAATGGAGAGGTTATTCACTACAAAGTACAGCGTATTTTTCTTTCCTATTTTCTTCTAAAAGCTGCTTCAATCTTTATACATGTGTCCTGTTTTAAGTGCTCCAAGAATATAAAAGATTTATGGATATCCCAAGGTTTTGCTGGGTTTGTTGCTTAGGATGTCCAGGATATCGATATTTTTGGACCACTCAAACAATGCACTCGGTATAGGTACCTACCTACTTTACTTATTTTCTACTAAGGTATGATCGTAGTTAGTTGTACATTGTAATCATAATCAACGCGAACAGATTTATTCAAGGTTGCCTATTTCCTTATTGATAGTTTGCATTCCTTAAATAGAGTAGCAGCGATCAAGATTACCATATCAATAACGTTTCAAACTTAGTATGCAATAGATAGTACGCAATAGGCTAGCTAGGCATTTGACTCTACAAACATTATCAATGGTTTTATATATGTGTCTTAAGGCACTGATTGCTATGCACTGCGGCAGGCCATTTACTCAAGTAATGTTCACCATATCGTTATGATATAATGACAGAAAAAAAATTGTTCCCAACAGAAAAAAGTTAGGTAAAGTTTGCTTATTCATAAAGATAAAGGCAAAATGTGAAAATCTTTTACTCTGCCATGAAGAATAAAACTGAAGGCACGTAAGTGTTATTAGGTTTGGTATGTCTAGTCTGATTAATTAATCGGTAGTGGCCTTTCTTGCTAAGACGTGATCGTCTGAATGGTTAGGTCAGCTGCGCGGGAGTGTGGCCGCCGTCTGATAGCGAGGTATTGCGAAAGCACACGTGCTCGAACATGCGATTAACTTTATTAAGTCGTCTGGACATTGGATGTTTCAAAGCTAAGACTTGGAGTAATAATTTGTTGAAATATGCGCAGCACCGTTTTTACCTATAGGTAGGTTATTTCTTTTGGTAGAAAGTGTCTGTCGTTTTCCGGATCATTACTTACATCCGTGCATACAAATTGTATCGTAAAATAAAAGACGAGAAAGTTATCTAGATACACTTGCATATTCACAAATTGTAATTAGCTACAAACAATAAAATACATACATAACATTCCTAAAAGGAGAAGGTATGTTTGTACGTCGACGGCAATAATTTCTCAGCCAGTTCTTGTAAGATGCCGACAATCACCGTCAATAAAACCTCAGAGCCTATTCTATTTAATATCTGCTTCTATTAGCATAATGTTTGCAGTAAAGTATGATGAATGATTATTATTATAGCGTTTCATTGGAAGACAGTAAATGTCCGCGCATAGGTAGCTATTTATGATCTAGACACACGGCAGTGTGTCCGCCAAGTTCGAGCGACACACCGGCCGTGGGTTATATTACACGAACCATTTCGGGCCAAGTTCGACCCACCTATAACTCAAAATCTATTTTATCTACGCATATGAAATTTCTAGTATCTGTTGAGATCTACTTACTTACTTACTTACTCCTGTGGCTCAGGGACCCAAAGTGGATCTTGGCCTCCGACACGAGTTTCCGCCACTTGTCCCGATCCTGGACCGCTTCACGCCAGTCTGCTGCTTGGAGGTCGCGTAAGTCAGACTGCACTACATCGCTCCAGCGATACCTTGGACGGCCAACTGGTCTACTTACTCATCTAAAATACAAAATTTCATTAATATACCTATTGTAGGTCTTGAGATATTGACGTCAGAAAATCGCTAATTTTACTATACACTCACTGACTGACTGACTCACTCACTCATCAAAAACCTAGACCACTTCCAGTGGTCGTATTGACTTGAAATTTGGCATAGGGGTAGGTCTTTAGGTCAAGGTAAAGGAAAAAATCTGAAAATGGCCAAGTGTGAGTCGGTTTTAAAAATAATGAAGGTGTAAATTCATACCCCTAAGGAACTAATACAAAAAATTATCTATATCTTCCAATGGTCGTACCGACCTAAAATTGCAACCGACCGAAAACCTTACAAAAATAAATGAAATCCCACCCAAAACATAAATGTGAAAGGCTGCCAAGTTCGACAATATTGGAATGCTTCGCCTATAAAAGAAGTGAGATCTAAATAAGTACCAAGTTCCATACACAGACCTCAGTTAAAAATAGTTACAGGAATGCACACTTGATTTTCCGCAGTTTGGAAAGTAGATTCTGAATAAATATCATATTAATACCTAAAATTCTAATACTTACAAAACGCAAACCTGTTTTTCAGCAGTTTCCTTTCCTACTTTTTAATGATATAACTTGGCAAGTTTTAATAGAAAATTATATACTTGACTCATTGCGTTTTGTAGGTTTATAAATAACAAAGTGTGTGAAAACTTGCCAAGTTATATCATTAAAAAGTAGGAAAGGAAACTGCTGAAAAAACAGGTTTGCGTTTTTGTAAGTATTAGAATTTTAGGTATTAATATGATATTTATTCAGAATCTACTTTCCAAACTGCGGAAAATCAAGTGTGCATTCCTGTAACTATTTTTAACTGAGGTCTGTGTATGGAACTTGGTACTTATTTAGATCTCACTTCTTTTATAGGCGAAGCATTCCAATATTGTCGAACTTGGCAGCCTTTCACATTTATGTTTTGGTTGGGATTATGAACAATCTAGAGCGCTGTGGCTAGGTTCTTAATGCGACCTAATTTCAGAACGTCTACGACCGACTATAAATCTTTACTCGCATAACACCTGCTACTGTTAGTGCTATACAGTGAGTAAATTATTAATCAAGTTGATAAGTAAGTAAGTAGGTACCTATACGACTTACAAAGTTACAAGACTGGTAGATATCAAGGCTTTGGAACACCTAAATATATTTCTCTGCATTTAAAGCCTACTGTTGAAGATTGAATATTATCTGTAAGTATAATGGGTTTTTAATGCTCTCACAGTAAAGGTAGGTATACTTAGTACTGTATATTCATTCATTATTATAAATAGAAAACAAATGTCATACCTAGTAATTCCGCGTACCTGTTGTTACTTTCTGAAATAGTTACTTAGAGATAGATCTCATCATAATAGCGTGTATTTCTTGCAGCCTCCGACAAGTGGACCTGGAGATGATGAAGCGACTGCACAGGAAGGTGAACATCGTGGTGGTAATCGCGAAGGCAGACTCGCTTACCGCCGGCGAGGTGAAGCGGTTGAAAGAGCGCATCCTCAGGGACCTGGACGACAACCAGATACAGGTAACTGCCAACACCAGCTGGACCTGGAGATGATGAAGCGACTGCACAGGAAGGTGATCATCGTGGTGGTAATTGCGAAGGCAGACTCCCTGACAGCTGGAGAGGTGAAGCGGTTGAAAGAGCGCATCCTCAGGGACCTGGACGAGAACCAGATACAGTACGCGATCGAGTTCTTGGCCATCGGGGAATGAGGAGACGCGCGGGGGCGGCGCGCCCCGCGTTTACCCACCTACCCGCATTCGCCCGCAGTCGAGTGATGGGAAAAAAGTGCGTCACAAAGTTATCGATATTTTGTCGTCGTTTTTGTTGTGTTTTGTGTAAAAAACAAACTTATTATTATTATGCTTTTTCAGTTAACAACGCTTTGGATCGAGCGGTCCATTATACTGGGCTTTCTAAAAAGACATTGACTAGAATTGGTAGTCTTCGTTCGCCTTCTAAAATATCGGCCAAGATATAATATAAGTAATTGCCAAATATAATTGCCTCTGGAAGCCCAACGCTTAACCAATCATCATGACATGATGCTTGCAACAGTGTTACAAAAACTCAAAAATAATTAAATTCACCCGGAACAACCCATTAACTAATAACTATGAGTAGTCTGAACTGAATTGTTCGCCAACAGTTCTCGATATCGACATCAACATGAATTTAGTCACAGCACTACCGCATTCCTCAACATGGTCATGAACTCGTTCGCGTACTGTACCTACAGGTATGTAACTGCCGACAAAACCAGCTGTTCGGAAAATTGCTGTATTACGAAAAACTGAAGCTTTTAGTTGGTACCAAAATATCATCATAAAATACGTAATATTCGAGCGTTTAAGTGTTGTAAAATGTTTGAAAGATCCACTCAATGTTATTTACAGTGCTGATTGCAGTAGCATTTGTTCTTGTGGAATTGACAATTTCTATATTTTCTTCGACAGAGAGACCACCTTAAGTTGTCCTTGTAGGAATCGCAGGCATTATATATCTCTATACGAGATGTACCTATAGAGATATATAAATTCTTAACCCACATTTTTTATCCAGGTGTACCAGTTCCCAGAATGCGACAGTGATGAAGACGAAGACTTCAAACAACAGGATCGAGAATTAAAAGCAGCGGCGCCTTTCGCTGTGGTGGCATCAGATACTGTGCTGGAGATCGGCGGAAAGCGGGTGCGCGGCCGACAGTACCCCTGGGGCATCGTGGACGGTACGCTATTTAAATACCTACACACACATACTTACACCACACATCACACCTTATTCCTTTGCAGGGTAGGCAGAGCGTTAGCGGCAGAAAAGTTATCGCCACGTTCAACAAATATTGAGGACCATTTCAGAAATAATGTATGACTATAGTGACAGGTTATCAGCCTGTCGCCTAAGATTGTGATACACATGAACCCCATGAGTCCCTCAGTCGCTTTTTACGACACCCGCGGGAAAGAAATGGGGTGGAGATATTCTAAGCTGGCACCATACGGCATTTCCTTCTGCAAAACTTATTTAAGTTACAAAAAAGTGACACGCACGAGTCACGATTTTGACGACACGGAAACCTTGCTAGTTTTCTTTTTTTTATGATTGCTCTAAACTGAGTTCTTACGCTCGTATAAGATCATCAACCTAAATAGGATCTGAATTTAGCATTTTGAAAATGTTACGCGGTTTTGTAATGGTTATAATTAGGAACTTGATCATTAAATTCTCTTAATTCTCTCGTACAGTCAACCTCAGCTCTGGTTAAACACTTTACATTGAACCGTTCATATGCGTAATGCCATTAAAATTACAACAGCCGTGCTGGAGCAAAACTAGACTCTACGTTCGTTGATTGCAAGTTTACCGTAGTGTTCCAATTCTAATTTCATGCATTGTTTTAGTAGCCCCAAAATTAACAGTATTAACCTGGCATGAGGCATGGTACCCGTATCATAAGCGTGTTGAAGTATGAACGATTGAACAGAATAAGAGAAAGATCTGACAGATGATCTTTTGCTCACAAATACAAATACAAATACAAAATTATTTATTCAATGTGGGATACAAAAAATATCACTTATTGATAGTCATTACAAAATTAATGATAAGTCATTGTAAAAAAAAGAAAATTGAATGACACAATTTTCTTTTTCTTATAACAATTTTGCGGTCCTAGTATAGACGCGGCTCGGGCGGGATAAAAAAATAAAAATAAAGGCACTGCCTCGGGGCTGGCCAGGCTAACCACACGGCATGTAAATAGAATTAAATTCAGATAACATAAAATAAAAAAGTTACATGCTTATAATTAGCCGGACCCCCTGGACAGGAAAACCCCCCAAAAACCTGCCCAGAAGTGCTCCTATTCTAAATTTACAATCGATTAGACCCTATGCTACCCTAGCTAAGTTTTAAAAATAAATAAACAGTAAAAAGCCAAAAACGGCTGAATCAATAATGAAATAATAATAAATTACAGTAGATAATTCTAACTGATTCGTCTGTGAAATTTATTTTAAACATTGGAAAACTACTCCCATGGAGATTTATCTTGCATATAATCTGAAATATCATAATAGCCTTTCTTGTACAGTTTTTGTTTTATTACTGGTTTAAATTTATTTAATGGTAAGTCTTGAATATGTTTTGGAAGCTTGTTATAAAAGCGTATACAATTTCCCTTAAACGATTTGCTTACTTTACTAAGCCTACTTATGTGCGCAGCTAGTTTGTCTTTATTTCTAGTATTAAAATTATGTCGATCACAATTTTTCTTGAAAGTGTCAATATTGGCTTTAACATACACTAAATTTTCATAAATATATTGTGACGCTAATGTTAATATGTTGATCTCTTTAAATTTTTCCCTTATGGAGTCTCGAGGCCCTAATTTATAAATTGCTCGAACAGCCCGTTTTTGCAGAACAAAAATGTTTTTTACATCCGCAGCATGGCCCCATAATAATAAACCATAAGACATTAAGCAGTGGAAGTAACTAAAGTAAACTAGTCTAGCAGTATCTACATCAGTGAGATATCTTATTTTTTTAATTGCGTATGCTGCTGAACTCAGTCTCTTCGACAATTTCTCAATATGTGGCCCCCATTGGAGCGAGGCGTCCAAAGTTATACCTAAAAACACTGTTGAGTCGGCAAGGTTCAACTTTTCATCCTTTACCTTAATAATTGTGGAGCTCGGTTTGACGTTTGGTAATACAAATTTTACACATTTAGTTTTCTTTTCATTCAATAGCAGGTTATTTACTGTAAACCAATTAACTACTTCGATTATAGCGTTGTTCACGTCGTCATAGTTGAGTTGTTGCCTCTTTACTCTAAAAAGTAATGAGGTATCGTCGGCGAACAAAACTATATCATGTTTTTCTTTAACAAGTTGCATTGTATCTCAAACATTTTATCACATCACAATCATTAAACATGTACTGAGAAACTAAATGTATTGCCACTTTTTAAAGTTTCTGGTGCGCCTATAGATGATAAGATTTTTAATAAAAGTGACGATAAAATATATTCAATAACGTTGAGGAACAACAGGAATACTGTTTTTTCTTCTTCATTATGAACTTTTATATTTAGTAAGTCTCTGACCCCGCAATGACCGACATACATAAAGTTACTTTTAAGGGCATGTTCTATTCAGAAACCGAACAACTTTTATTAAGAAACTTTTCCTGGAAACATAAAAAAGCTTTGAACCTTGCATACAACCATGTTGAAAAAGTTTGTCACTAGTATGGGAGGTTCAAATTATTTTTTTAGATTTCGTTGAAAAATTTCTAATACATGTTGTTCAGTTTTGCAAGTAGACCACGCTCTTAAAATATTTGTATTCAATTAAAAATAACATTACATATAAATAAAAACCTTTATTTTTCCGTAGTGGAGAACCCGAGGCACAGCGACTTCACGAAGCTGCGCACGATGCTGATCTCGACGCACATGCAGGACCTGAAGGACGTCACCCAGGACGTGCACTACGAGAACTTCCGCGCGCAGTGCATCTCGCAGATATCGCAGCACGCCATGCGGGAGCGGGGGTGCGTTTATTGGATTTTAAATACCACTGTGCCTTTCCAAAAAGACAAAGATACGATCATTGGCTTTATGTATCTAGGAGAAAACCTCTTTTTCTTTTTTGGCGCCCAACATGGGACTATCAAAAATTTGTTTGGCAGTGTCCATCATAATGAATACTTGTTTATTGTACTTTAAATATACTTCACACCACTGTGCCTTTCCAAAAGACAAAGATACGATCATTGGCTTTGTTTATATGAGAAAACCTCTTTTTCTATTTTGGCGCCCAACATGGGACTATCAAAAATGGGTTTGGCAGTGATCATCTTGATAAGTACTTATCTATTGGCTTTTCATCTGTGGATATAAGTTAGATTCTTTAGTTATTCAAAAGAAATTGGTACCTTTTTCCATCAGTTATCACGCAGAAAGTAAAAGAAACACAAAGGAATTAAGTATACTTAATCATATTTTGTTTCACATTACAGGAAGCTGAAGAGAGACTCTATGGGCAACAACAACGAGCTACCAATCACAGACACCGACCGCCTGCTGCTACAGAAAGACGAAGAGGTAATACAATTTACAAATTATGGTAGTCATCATATGGGCCGTGTGGTACCTTCCTTATCATCAATCATTAAAAATACACCGTAGTACATGGGCCTCGTCCAATTAGAGTATATTTGCCATACTCACTGTTCAGCCTAATTTACTGCAACTAAATTAATCCGGTAACAAAACTTCCGGGCAGTTTTACTGAAAATAGCCGTGAGTTACAACTTTATTAATAGTGCTATTTCTGTTACAGATACGGCGTATGCAAGACATGTTGACACAAATGCAAGAGAAACTCAAAGCTTCCGACAAGAAACACGACAGTATTATAGACGTATAGGATATACGTAGACTGCAATGTATAGTATAGTGTAGTGTTACAATTCACTTTGTTTGTAAACGAATCTTTCAAACCTCTTTAGAAAAATTTGAAGAATTTAGATTTTTGATACATTTAGTTTATTATTATTACTACTTAACTAAGTATTCGAATCTCTCGTCTCGACTTTGCATATGTATGAATCATCTATGCCATTTCTAAAATCATGACGCCGATAAAATACCTCCAAACTCCGAAGGTTCTCAGATAATATCTTTTTTCTTGTACTAGATATTTATATTTTGAATTGAACATAATGAGACAATATCTATGGCGATAAAGTAATACGGAGTATCAGTTTATAGCAAAAATAAAGTTATGTTAGAAATTTTATTTTGTAATGATTAATTTTAACAAATTTAGACCTACGCAAAGTTTAACGGCAATAAATAAAGTGTTGTATAGTAGATCTAAACTAAATGAAGAATGCGCAAATCTAATATATATCATTTACTTTAGTTATTAAGTTCTTGTTTCTTTTTATGATTCTTGAATAAGAAATACCAAAGTGTTTAAAAACATGTAATTATGACTTTTGTATCGATATTATTGTATTTACAGTAAATTGGTACTTTACATATTTACAACGTTGTTTCATATCATATTATTTTTGATCCTCCTGTCCTATAATTATCCCGTAGTTACCTGAAATATCAATAAGTAAAGGCTGTCCCAGAATTAACGCAACATTTAAATTAGCTATAAAACATGGCTCCTTATTAATTTAATGTATTTTTAATACATTTTTAAAGTGCATAGGTTTGTTAGCAAACGTGTTATTAACCGACTATAGCAAAGCGAATGCAATTATATCAATGGCAAACTCACGTGCCCACACTGTGCACGAGTGTTTACTGCCAAAATCGGCTACAATAGCCACCTGCGGGCGCATCAGCGCCGACTTGATCAGGAGTAGAAGTGGCCGGAGAGATCATCATCATCATCATAGCAAAGCAAAAAGGAGGGGTATGATTTTATTTCAAACGTAACACTTTAACTAAAATCTTTGTCCTTTATGTTATGATGGGAAACAGTAGAAATATTACAGCATCGCTTTCTCCTATTGTGAGATGAGGTGTGGGATTAAGAAAAAAGCGGCCAAGAGCGTGTCAGGCACGCCCACAAATAGGGTTTCGTAGTCAACGTTTAAATATCAGGTTTTTCAGCATTACAAACTTAATTTTGTTGCTGGTTTGTTAGCAGCAGTATGATGACCAACCGCAAATAGAAAAACTCAATTTTTCCTGAAACCTTTAAGGGTACGATATCCGTTATAGTTTTCATTGTAACTACAGATTGTAAGCTATATTCCATATTTATTTCAAATTTTTACCGTTTATACTTTAGAAGTTACAGCTGGAACAAATTATGGGTCAAAAACGCCCTTTTTAAAAGCAAATATCTCGTGACAGAAACATTTTAGAGAATTTGTTTCAAAGAAACCTAACCTTAATTTTAAAAGACCTATTCAACGATACCCTACTCAATATTACAGAAGAAAAAAAAATTTTTTGCCCTCCTTTCACTTGTATGGGAGGGGGTCCAAAAAACATTTTAAATATTTTTTTCTTAACATTTCTATATTTGGGTCAACACGATCTATCTTCTCACCAAATTTCATGTCGATATCTCTAAAACTGACGAAGATATGAGGGCGCGGCATACAGACAGACAGACAGACAGACAGACAGACATGACGAAACTATAAGGGTTTCTAGTAGACTACGAAACCTTAAAAAGGCAGGGTAAGTAAGTCAGCACAAGTTTGGCACCTACCCTATCTTATGCGTCTCTGTTTGTACCTCTCCTCTACCTTTTGCTTCACTCTACCATGACTGCGGCAAGCCATTGCAATGGTAGATTTAATAGGTACTAGCTTACTATAGCTATGGAACCGCCGCCATTTATTCTTTATTGAACCCGGTTATATTTGATCCAAATTACCTGACTGTTTAAAATTCCCGCTTCAATTAACAGTTCAGTTTGTTAAGTTGGTACACTGAAAAATAAAACTAGATTGGTAAGTTACTCTAGTTTACCGGTAAAGACTGAAAAACCGGAAAACCATACATGAAAAATATTTTTTACAAAATGGCAACACTTAAGGTATCTGTCAATGTCAAAGGCAAATGGAATGGGAAGCGGTGGCGATGAAATGGAACAAACTTGATCCGATATTCTAAAATTTACTGAGAAATACCTGCCTTTTCAATCAATTAAATAGTGATACAAGTTCTACAAATAGTAATCTCTAATTATGGCCGACAGAGATCTTTCCATGGGTCCCCGCGAAGGAGTAACTTATCCAATAAAAGTGCAGTATTGCGGAAACTGTTCTATGCCCATCGAATACTGTGAATATTATCCTGAATACGACAAATGCAAGCAATGGCTTGAGAAGAATTTGCCAACCGAGTTCGAGAAAGTCAAAATTGGTGAGTAGGCGTCCTATTACATTTGTAAAAGTGAGGTTATGTGGGCATTTTCCACCCCAGTAAAATTGGTTGAATTGGTTGTTTTCTTTCATCTTCGTTCATTGTTTTGTCCTCGTATATTACAGATGAAGAGGAGAATGCAGGTGGCGAAGAGGAGAAGAAGCGTCAGAAGCGCGGTGGTAAGGGAATGCTCAAGTCCAAGAAGAAGGAGGATGTCCCCAAACTAGTGCAGGTGTCCCGCGCTCCCCGCGGCAAGAAGAAATCCGTCACTGTAGTATCTGGACTAAGTACTTTTGGTATGTTCTAAAAAGTGAACTATTTTCAGGTTTCTATAATAATATTGTGGTTCTTGGTATTCATTTATATTTTAAACTTTTAGCATGGCACCACTTATCAGTTCAAAGATGCCTCCTCTATAACTGGCGCAGATAAACTTATCCCGAATTGGCAACATTATTGTTTGCCTCTATCACATTATATTATGTCATTTGAGCAGGATGTCAATAATAATGTTGCCAATTTGGGATATGTTCTTTATCTGGGCTAGTTATACCCTGGTACAGCATGTGTATCAGTGATACTGAATCTTACTATCCTTAGTACAAAACCTAAACCTATGAACGAACATAACAATAGTGGGTGTTCTAGGGGTTAATCTATACTTTTATACTATTCCAGATATTGACCTGAAGGTAGCAGCAAAGTTTTTCGGCACAAAATTTGCTTGCGGCTCCTCAGTTACTGGAGAAGATGAAATTGTCATACAGGGTGATGTAAAGGATGACCTCTTTGATATTATCCCTGAAAAATGGCCAGAGGTTTGTTATTTTATGTACTTAAAGTTATGATAAATCAAATTCTAATCAAAGTTTAACACGTTCACTGCTGAAAACGCGCTAGGTAGGTGGAGCTTACCGTGACGACCATACTGCCGCACCCGCCTGGCGTTCCAGTAACGACTGTACGGCGCACTCGCAGCGCGAGTGCTCGCAGATATACGCCAGTGCACATGCACTCGCCAAGCGCGTTTCACCACTTTAACTAGAAAAAGCTGCATGGGATTGGGAGCCAATCAATATAGTTTGTTAAAAAAATATTTAATCGCTCAAATTAGTACGTGTAAGTACAAACATAATACAGCAGCAAAATTAACTACCTAGATCTATTATTTTCGTTTCATGCGGTCACCTCACTTCGCATCGGTAGTTATGATTTTCCTTTTGTTAAAGTTTTTTTACGGTCCGTAAAAAAACTGTGTAAAAAATACTTGAATGAAACCGCCCTTGGAGGAAGGAACGGGACGGAAGATCGAGTTGCTCGAAGGAAACCGCCTAAACCTAAAAATACGGACTTTTTTTGGTTTTCGGACTTATCCACTGACGTTTATCGGACTGTTATCGGATTTTAATCGAAAACAGCATGCCATGTAATGCATTATAATAATGTATTATGGTACACACTGCACATTGACTGGGCAATGTAGGTAAAGGCGCCCGGTAGGTGCGCCGCACTGGTGTAATACAAGTGGACTCGCCTGGTAGGTGCGCCCGCACAGCTGTAGCAAAATCTTGATTTAGACGCGACGGCCGTGCGTGCGCACCTACCAGGTGCGATTCGTCAGCACGGCGGGCTTTGTACTAAAAATCGCTCAGCAGCGAACGTGTTAAATTCATGGGCAAATACTAGTCTAGATGCAGGCCGCTTCAGGCAGTACAAAGAGAAAACATTTAGAGGAGGCCTATGATTGTTCAGCACTGAACACCATCTGGCTCATAATATGATGATGATGACATTAAATAACATTACTATTAGATGGATTAAATATGCTCAGTCTTGTATGTATAGTAATATTTACAAATTGAAAATTTGCCTACAACCTAGCTTACAAACCATCTTTATATAATTTACATATATATGTTCTTTTTTCAGATTGATGAAGACAGTATTGAAGACCTTGGTGACCAAAAAAGATAGTCACAATATATAGGCATTATCTATTCTATTATTTCTGTTTTACACATTTTTAAACAATACCAAATTTTACATAACAATATTGTTTACCAATAAGCAGCTTACCTTCGTTACGCAACATTGTGGAAATAGAAATATTGTAAAACATTTTTATTTATTTTATTGTATTTAAACAAGTAAAAGGTTAAAAATGTGGTGAAGATTGTTGTTTTACTTTGTTCTGACTCCCTTTTCTTCTTCTGTCCTATGGTACCTACACCGACTCGACGAACCCAGTTGATGAACCTAATGTCAGTTTCCCTAACCCAGGATTCTCATTCTCAAAATCCCAAAGGAAAACAGAAACCGCTGTCCATCTATTCAAAGTAGAGTGTACTAATCAATTCATTTATCATTAATAGATGGCGTTGTATCCTACCAAATTTTATTTATGGGTTGCCATAAAGAAAAAAAACAATGTTTCATCTCTGTCTAACAAAAGATGAGAGTCGAGTGCGAAAAAAGGAAAGGTATAGCAGGCTTACCCTAAAAACAATTATTTTGGTAGGATTAGGATTTTGAGAGATTCAGAAATAATTATTGTAAAATATTTTTTCGGAACAACTGTATAGCATTTATTTTATTTTACTCACTTCATAAAACTTGTGATGTGCTGTGTGAGTCCCAAATGTTTACAGTGGTCACATGAAGACTGCGTCAAATCAAAAATAAACCACAGAAATAAACAATTACAATGGTAGGAAGTTGGTAGGGTAAATATGGCAATGTGTTTGGTAATATTTTAGGATGGAAACCTTTTTGTAACTTCGCAAAATCAACACAAAATAAAATCACTTTTGAACATTTTGCAATCATTGTGTGTTGTGTTTTGGTACTGAAACGATGATACGGTAGTGTAAAGTGAAACCTCGGTTATCAATGGAAACTAGGAAGTGATTAGGAGCTAATAAACTGTGATCAGAATGTAGCGCTTAGTCAAGTTCCCAAAACGAGTATTCCAAAATTATAGTATTGATCTTTTGTTTCACAAGACTGTAAATAAATAAACTGTAAAAATGTCTGTGGTCAAAGGAAAATTAGTGAAAATTGAAACTATCCAAGTTGGTGAATACGAGTTCACCAAACAGGATATCATAGGGCATGGAGCCTTTGCTATGGTGTACAAAGGAAGGAAGAGAAAGGTACGATCTATACTTTCATCATTGTCCTAGTTGTTATTGATCTCTGCGCGTGGTATTTTGTTTGGTTTACAATGAGCGCTTGGTTTTAATTAGATTTAAGGGTAGATGTGTTGCTTCCTGGGCAATATCGACCTGCAGCGGCCGTCCCAACGTGGGGGTGGCAATACGTCAAACATAATTTGGCTGGATTAGCAGCGATGGCGCAGCTGACCTTACAAAAACATACATGATTTTTTTTGTTGCAGTTTACTGTTTCATGTTAATAACCACAATAAAAAAAATAAGCCTATCTGCTATTCTATGTAGTATAAATTTGAGAAGTAGTTTTGTGGGTATGTACTTATCAGCTGATAATAAATAACCTATAAATTATGTTTACCCATTGTTACAAATTAGTGTTTGTTTACAAATGGATTGTATAGGCGCCTGAGTACCTACTGTTCTTATGATAGATAATTTAGGGAGAGTAAATTAAAGAAACCAAAAATTTAAAATTCCTTTATAAACAGACAAAGGTGATGATGCAAGATGATCATGTCATTGCAAATTAATAAGTACAATAAATTCCATAAACTTGTGATCATCTATTTGTTCGTTTTGAAAATAAATGCTAATATATTTATAAGCAAATGAATCAGATGTTAGGTTTTATTTTATAGTTTATTTAGCTGTGGGCTGGGCAGCCTCTTCAAGTACACGCTTACAAGTACCTAATAATAAATTTTGTGATGGGACGAGATCACCAACCATGCTCAATAATATTTATAGTACTAACCATACTTGAGAATTCCAAAACTTAAGCAGGGAAATGTAAGAACTGATGAAGTATCCTGTTTTGGTCAGGGTATACTTATCTCTTTTGTTTATTTTATTTTATTTTATTTTATTTGGGAAACTTATAGCCTAACGAACATTTTTGACTAAGTATGTAAACAAATGCCAATTATAAGCTTATCTAAGAATGTGATAAGAAAAAGTAGTTTAGGAAATGTTTTGCCAGAATCAAACGTTCATAAATGAAAATAATATAGCACTGTGAGTGCATGAAAATCCCAATAGGTCAAGTATTCATATTTTAAGAAAGTACCAATTTACTTAATTTAGGTAATTATGATACCATCTTAATGTATTTGAACATAATTGCCTAATTAATAAATTGATTTTATTCTCTGAAGCAATTAAATATGTTTTATAATGAGAAGAATAAAATTTACATCTTTTAAGACAAAAGGTTTTTGTACTTGCACCTTATAGCTATGTAGAGACTGTACACAGTTTTAGTTAGTTTCTAGGCACCTGAAATATGATGATATTAAATCATTTCTTTTTTTACACTACTAGTTTGAATTCCATATAATAATCAGTAGGTAAGAAAAAGAAAATGTTTTTCATTATGTGTCCTGCTCCGAGTTCTCAATGAAAATCTTTATATCAAAAATAATGATGGACTACAGACAATGAAAAAGTGCTAGATAGTAGATATTGGTTTTAGACAGGGTGTTTTTTTATCCCTCAAAAAAAATGTGCCACATGAAATTTTATTGTACTGCAGTGAGGTGAATGATTCTCTAGTAGATAATGATAACAAACTGCAAGTTACAAGTATAATGCCTTCTTTCACAATGTAAACAAAGTGCATAGTCACTGGACCTAGCACAGTGTCATCTATCTACATCTAGAATTTTATTTAGCTGATAAAAATAAATTCGTAGCTATTGACGTAAACAAAATAATAAAACAAACATTAGGAGAGAAACTAAATGTGTATTTCAATTACAAAACTCATTAGCTATTGAATAATAGAAAACAATTTCTAGTTATGGCATTCACATCTGCAAAAAGCCATTAGCAGGGAACAAAGTAAATACATGTTCAGTAAAAAGTCTGGTCTGATCACATGTGATCTGAGTTGTGTTTCTCTAGTTTCACGTTTTTGTTCTTCATATGACATCATCTTGGCAAGGTGAACGCGAACATGATCACCCAAGTGTGCAGAGCAGGATAACCAAAAAGTTCAACGACTTTGATCACAATCTAATCATAGCCTTAAAAATTTTGCTCGAAAATGAAGGAAATAAAGACCTACTTTAAAATGGCTCTTATCAAAACAGGTGTTGCACCATGTGTACGCAATTGTGTAAAGAAAAGACGAAGTCTGTGAAAACGAGGCCAATTCCTTAGAGTATCTCTTCTCAAGTACATAATTGAGAGATGTGTCTGTGCAATGTAGTTTGCTAGGAAGTCGTCATTTAGCGGGTTCGTGGGTGACCTCAAAAGGCTATGAAGTGCCTCAAGAGTGGCTGACTGGCTGGCGCCGACAGCTGATCATATTCCGGTTTCTGTACAGCTGTAACTGGGTCCCACTGCACGTGGCCCTAATTGCTTCGACGCCAGTTTCAACCTCGCAAAAAGGATAGCAAAATGCAAACATACGTATCGCAAACACGTCTATTTACATGTTTATTATCATTCGTTTTAAATTCATGCCAAGAAAACAGCACAAAGTCGTAATCTATAATGTTCATGTTTACTTTTCCTTTACCTACCTGAGTTAGGTATAACAAAATACCTAGTTATATGTAGGTTCTTACGGCCGCTTGGATAATGATGTCATCCACCCTTGAACACGAATTAATCCAGTTCATTTATCCAATACATAAACAAAATTATGTAAACCCCAGATATAGGTAAAGTTGTGGTATTTGTAAACATCAGACACGCTTTACGTAGGTACACAATCCGTGGGCGACAGAGTTTTTCTATTTTAGTTTTAACTACCTGGTTTGAGAGGCCATCATTATTCCTAGTGGGGTTGCTAAGAAATGTGCACAAAGAGCAGGGACTTCTCTATTCACACAGTAACAAACGAGTATTACCTACATAAAATAAAGCGAATCGCCTTCGCGTGAGCCGAGCTCGTTTGCCAAATTGATATTCACGAGTTGAATAGTGTCTTGATTATATCTAATCTATAGATAGTTAGGTAGAATCTTGCCTGCCAACACGTAATGAGTAGAGTTAAACTATACGGCAATAGAAGCCGTGGGTTCAACTCTACGCTCATTGTACCATAAAGGTTCATTGCCTGGTCAAAAGTTAAGAGCTCATGTCAGTTTAATCAATGCTCGTTTTTTGCCGCTGATGCGAAAATTGACCGGACGTAACCTCGGTGTCTGATGCCATCAAGATAAAGACCTCTCGCTGTGATGACGGTTCCCTTTGAAGTCGTGGAATAAAGCAGATGTACATTTAATGAAAAGCCTGGTTCTAGCGTCCCTTTTGTATCAGCGATCATGCTGACCAAACACATTACCTACCATGTAATCAATTATTGCAGTAGATACCGCGTTCGTCGCACAATACGATGTAGGCGGCGGTGCATTACAAATTACAGATTGTAGCACTGTACTATTGTGTTTTAACCGGCTGAGATAGGATTCGCGGCGTCACGTCGTCGGGTAGATATCCCAGTGGTTGCGGCTGGCTCGAGTAGGGTTTCTTCCTTTGTGCGGAGGCAGGACAGGACAATGTAGCACTGCACTGGTGGCACTGGTTCTATGCTATACGAGCACAATGCGCCACGCACGGCGGCACTCAAGGGCACTAGACACGTGCCGTGCTCGCGACTGCCGACGTAGTCATCGGAACCTCGGATAAAATGCTCGGTTCAAATTATGATTGAGATTTATTACGTATTAATATTTTGCTGCTTCTAGCAGAAGCTTTCGATTCGAAGTAATCTAAAATTAATCGTATCCTTATTCCTTACCATTCATTATGAATTTTGAACTCCATGCGTTTCCTATTTCTCATGTTTAGAAATATAATATTCTTCCTATTATTGTTAGAATATTTGCCGGTACTCCATGCTTGATTCATTCAGTTATCCGAGACACAAAAGTCTGAAAACTGTTGCATGTCGGTAACCTCGGGGAACTGAAATCCGTTCTCAGGAGACCGTAACAAACAATGCTACAGGCTAAACAGTTACCAAGAGTTTCGCATTGCAGCAAAAGGTCGTGTGTGAATGTAAAGTCATCTAGATGAAGAATGCTAAACATTTACTGAAACTTATTAAATAAACATTTACTGAAACTTATTAAATTCACATATTCGTGCCCACAGTTCGGCGGAAAGTATAGTTAAATTTTTCATTATGTAACTCATTAATCTAGCAGCCACTCTAACAGCAAATAAAATTCAATTTAAATTTTAGTTCTTTGTAGGAATCTCACCTTGTAAAAATTATTTTTGTCTACCTTTGATACAACTTCCTATTTCGACGTACGCTGCGTACGCTTGTTACTTACCTAATTCTTTTTGGAACACAGCCAATTCTCAATATTCTTCCTTGTCGTAAGTTTCTTTGTTTTGAAGCTTAGGTTACATAGATTATCTTTACACAGCGAAGTGTAAAGGAAAGAATAAGCTCATTCAGTTCAGACCAGCAGGTGCCCCGGCAATTTGTAATTTAATATAGTTATGATTCGCTCGACATCAGTATTGGCAATCATTTTTGGCGTCGGCGATAGGTACAAAATGCGCTGACGACGCTGACCGTGACCGCGCTACTCGACACCGCACCAAAACATTGGCTCGGCATTGTAGAGCCGACACTCATTTACACGATGAACTAGGTGCTATCGTAGTCATATCTCCCATTTATCGTTCAATCGATGGATTCGGCCTAGAAGCGTCCCCGCACCGGTACGGGACGCGTGTCGAAACCGGGTCAAACTGTGCAATCGCAGCTCGAGCCTGTAGAATGTAGGGCGGGCTAATGTTAGCTCGGCGCGGGCGCACCACCAGCCACACAGCCCCCTCTGGATAAAAGCAAAACCATCGCCGTCGACGTTCGCATAAATCCTAAAGCTAAATATTGCAACAAGCCGCCCCGCGCCCGTGCCGATTATAACTCGCGGCTCGAACGCTCCATACATAAATGTCAGATTTAATACCACTGAACGTAATTTATTTCCAAGTAAGCAGTACCTTAGGCAATAGCCTAGCGTTTGCGGTTGGTGCTATTAGAGGGTGAAATATATTACGTTGTTGGTATTTAGAGATGCATGGTCCTTGATGCAGCAAAACACACTGTATGCACATGCACCCACCTGCGACGGCTTATGCAACGCTCGCTGCACTTGCGTTATCATTTTACAAAGGCGACCTGTCATTAGAAATAATAAGATACGGTAATTCCTTGACGACAGGTTTCGCAAACTTTACGTGTAGAGAAGGCCATTATACTAAGAAACCATTGTGTCTTTAATTAGGCTTTGCTACAATTGTAATTGCAAGCAAATTAAATTGTTAATAAATAGTAGCTATACACTATCTACACATTTTGTTATATCTTATGAACAAATAAATAAATATCTAAGTAACTAAAGATTTTAACTTTAGTTCCTGCTCGTGATTTTCTAAAATAAGAAATCAGAAGATCGGAGCAGAAAGTAGTAACAAAGTTGATTATTAAAGTTAGTAAACAAACTAAGTACAAGTTCTGTTGCTGACTTCTTACTATCAGTTCTATTTATTGACCAAATAAACTAGTTGATATAGTATTTAGTATTACCAAGACGGAGCTGGTCGATCGGCCAGCGTGTAAATCACGTATCAACAAAGTGCGCTGTATGCAAACGGGACCACAAACATAACTGTCCATTGTTCGATAATGCAGCTCACATCATTGTCACCGATGCCTGCTGTGTTGTGCAATTCGCGCTTATCTGAATGTCCATGTGAATCGATGCTGTTGTTCTAACCTACGATTCTTTGTTGCTACTGCGTGACCTTTACCTAATTCAAGTTTTATTCGTTGACTATTATATAGCGCATAAACTCGTAACACGTTTACGCTCACGCCGGTTGCTATATACTAGACTAGAAGCTTTTTAGACATGACCCACCAACGCGTGAAGGCTTTTCTAGGTAACCTGATATACGGTTTGTATTGTAGATACACAGATGTGTAGCATTTGTCTTATTATGACATAGGGCAAGTATAAACACTATAATCGATTTAAGAAAGCAACTATAAATTGGTTTCGTTTGCCAACAGAATCCGTCCCAATCGGTTGCTGTGAAAGTGGTGACGAAGAAGGGCATCCAGAAGGCGTCGGAGATCCTCGTGAAGGAGATCAAGATCCTGCGCGAGCTGACGGCGCTGCACCACACCAACCTGGTGGCCATGCACGACTGCATGGACAGCCCCGCCTACGTCTACGTCGTCATGGAGGTCAGTACACAAACACACTAAAAAAACTACAACAACGGCGTCATTCGCTGCAACTCATTTTCCCGCGGCAATAAGACGTTACACCGGCAATCGGCATGTATTATACACATAAACCTTCCTCTTGAATCACTCTACGTTAAAAAACACTCAACAAAATCCGCTTGGGAGGAGTTAGCGATGTCCATGAGAGACAGATAGAAGGCAAAAACCGACTTAATTTTAAATAGCATGTGTTGATGATGATTATGCTTAAATGTATGTCGTTTCAAGACCTTGTATGACGAAGCAACATTCAGAACAAGACTATCGCCAAGATCTTGATATTTAATTCTGCCAAAATTTTCCACGTAGAACACGACCTTATGGATAAGGTTTTTGCAAATAATGTTCGACCTATATGGATTTGTAGTTTAAAAATTATTGTCTGAAATGAAATGAATCGAAATACTTGTGTCCAGCTATCGCAGCAACCGGCTCAAATTGAAATCAATAACAATACGATTGTAGGTAGAACTTAGGTAGAGTAGATACGAACGAAACTGTGGAAAACTTTGACATATGTGTAGGTGGGTACTATAAGTTTTCAGTGTTGTAAGATCGTGTAAATGTATAGCTATAAAGTTGTGCCGTATGTTATGCAATGTCACATGGCGGAATATTTTCCTCGTCGTGTTACAACAGCTGATCGCTCTTGTATTTATACCTACATCGACTTGGAAATATCGTGTTTATCCGCGACCAGGTTACCTATTTAGGTTATTGGAAATAGGATCGTTGAACTTGAAGTCATTGTTCGGTTTATTTTTCAAATAACACCTTTGTGTGAAATGTAACACATGGTTTTCACAATAATAATATTTACAGCTTTTAAATTTTCAAGTCTATTCATCAAGAGAGTGTCATAAACAGTTACTCCTCTGCACTTTTTATCTCGTTTGCTTTATAGAGTTTTTATTCTGACTAACATGAGTCATGTTTTTCTTAGTAAGCTCATAATTACACTCCATTGTGTTACATCTTTCGCGGTTATCCATATTCTGACTAAGAGTCGAAGCTACCAATTACACGAACCAGTAGCGTCAATAAATAAACCAAGTATGTTAGCTGCGCCGATGGTTTTCAAACAAAGCGTTGAAATAACTTCCGTTAACGCTAAGCTAACGTTCGAGCACTCGCGAAAACCAGAGCTATTTAAAGCCACAGTGAATATAATACTATACTCACTTTAAATTCAAGAGAAGACGTATGTTAGACGCTGCCCGCAGACGTGACACACTGTTCCAAGAAATATTAATGCTCTTATCCTTAACCAAAATAACCTTTGCAACGTTCGTTGCCCTATCTTTCGAAATGCACGCCGAATTCAATACCACTGCATACATTTTCTGCCTGATTCAGAGCAATTTACTTCAGATTTGCCAGAAGATCCATTAAACATTTTCAATCTTAATGAAGCTCGTAAATCCATGCGGCTGTTGAGATTATCGTGCAGGCTCTTGATTGCTACTTTCAAACAAATTACCACGCAATACGCGCAGGCGCAGCTGGAAGGACTTTCTAAGTAAACATTTAAAGTACTATAATGTAGTTGGTAGGTATGCGTTTATTGGTTCAGATTTAGCAACCTCCCGACCAATGTATCAATACATTGCGAATAGAAGCGTAAAACGCATGAATGTATATGGCAATATGGCACAGCACAGCCATCCGCGCAAATAAATCAAAGTCGTCGACACTTGTAATTCACATAAATCAGTCCCTCTGGAAATATAATGTGTGTAGACATAGAACATTAGTATGATTGTCATGAGGTAACATTCATTATTGGCTGAAATAGTCCGTTCAGCTGTAGAAAAATAATACATGCTTTAATTTTATATTACGCAGCTTGAATTATTAAGCTCTGGTTGTGTTAGCAAATCGACTTCCACAAGGTTCACTGTTTGCTCCTGTTTTATACAAAGTATTATGTAAACATCCTTCCCAAAATATGACGAAACGAAGAGACGTTCCGCAGTCATCTGGTATCTTGATCATTCGCTGAACGCGTGAATAGTAATCGTGTCCCACTTCGCGATTACTTCGCACACGCGGTCGCCTTCTATGAATACATTATGCGAATATGTCAATGCATATTAATGATGACACTGCGATGTATGATTTAGATAGACGCCCTGTTCGTATCATACAGCTGGCTGGACTCAAAATTTACGAACGTCATTACTTTGTTAAACTTTGAACCACTTACATGAAGTCTTCAATTCCGGGTGTGTCACTAATGAAAAAACATAAATAACGTTTAATTCTGCATTGATCGACTAACCCGGAACATAAAATTAACACACAATGCTAATGCGTCTCTTTGCGGTATGATGCTCACGTAGTGGACGATTAACAGGAAATTGGATCCATATTAACAGGCATTAGGTTGACCCTAACCTGAAGGCCTTGTCCCGAATCCATTAAGGCCCATAACCTTATACTACGCCACGCCTCTGCACGCTTCCCGATTTCAATAGTCATCAGAATTTCAGAATTTCCATTTCATTAGTCATAGCATCGCACGACAAATACATAGTCGTAACCCAGAACCTACCGTTCTTTATTTATATCGTGTATGTATTCTAAACTGAACTGGTTTTGGTTTCGAAAATAATGTAATGGTTATATTTCGCGACCGATAAATTTGGGTAGCAATATGTATTTCTATCATTTTGTCGGCGCGTTGATGTTGCATAGCGTTCCGTCCGCGTGTTCATCGTCGTCGCTCGCTCAGGGACGGGTTCGGAATCGAAGCAAGGTCAGCTGGTACTGACGGTGGCGAGCATCACTCGCCCGAAGCCGGCTGCCGGCAGTTTGACGCCGCCCGACAGTCGGCAATCGGCGCCTCCGTCACGCCACGCAAGCGTGCCGTCCGTCTGCCTCCACGAGTCACCAAACCTCGACAAAGATAAAGCAACATCCACGTTTTACAATATTGCGCACTACAGAAATGCTGTAACAGGTCAAGGGAAGCTATAAAGATTAGCCAAAGCCAACCAGACATTTTCAAATAAATACTTATCTTAGTCATTCTCAAGGACCGAAGATCGATATTTTTATCACCCACCCCGTGTCGTCGTGGCCTACTAACCTCTTTTATCTTAATTATCAGCTACATGCCTGCGAAATTGGAGTTAAAACAATATTATCATTTTGTGATTAAATGTCCAGTGCTGATAACCTGCGCGTTGCTATCAAATTGTCTCGGTTCGCCAATTTAAGCACAACAAAGAATAGGCGACGATAAAATATTCATTTATTTCGCTAGTGCGGGCGAATAAATTAGCAGTTCGCGGCTTCCGTATGCTTATAGGTTTTCTATTCTGATTTTGTTATACGTGAATCATGAACGTATTATTGTAGTCAGTACTTAGTATAAGCGACAAGCGTGGTACCGAACCAAAATCCGTAGCTGCATATCTACTACACCGATTACAAATTGGCGGGGCGTATGATGCATGATAAGTTGATAACACAGTAACAGTATCTGCATATCTATCGTCTGCTGAGTGCGTGATGTATTATAAATTCTATTGTCCAAGTCATTACTTGCTTGAACAATACTTAGAAAAGATAATGAAGTGTATGCTGGCAACGCCGCCGCCATGATGTCTGGTGAAAACCCCCGCACGTGCCGGCGCGCTGCGTCTGCGCCCGCCTCGTGGACTCGTGTAGCATTCTGTAGTCTGTAGCACTGAGCTAACCCGCTTCGGCGGTATTAGATAATTGCGCAGAACATCGCCTGCCACTCGACACTCGCCATCCGACGCTACATGCAGGAACCGGCGCGTTTAGCAATGTTGCAAATAAACAACGCCACGTGGATGCGAAAAATAAAACAGTTGCGCAATATAATACCTACACATTGTCCCCAAATGGACCTGTTGCACAAGTGCATCAATTTTGAGCACTTGTTTATATTTATGGGGCAGTTGACTTGCGTCAACGTTCTGAGAAACGTTCACGTTCTTAGTCCATTCTAGACCGCACGCAATTTGTCTGAGATTGCATAAGAGGTAGGCAGCATGTTATGTTGTAGCTATAATAAATTCATTATTTAGATAATAGACTTTCTATAAACCGATTTTGTATTATGTAAATATATAAAATAGGATTTGGAACGAGATCATCTTAACAGCCTCCGAAATCTGCTAAATGAAAATCGTTTCAGTTGGGTGTCGATAACATGTCAGTGTATTGGTAGTTTCGAATCCTGCTGTTTTAGTATGAAATGTATGAAATTCATTCACAATGGCAATACAATGACAGTCGAGTGTCGTTGGCATTACAATGGCTAAAATTAGCAGACTTGGGGCCCAGTATTTCATTTGATCACAGAACTTTCCACTGTGAAAGATTCAATTTTTACCGCGTCTATAGGCGGAAAACCGATAAGATTGTTCGGATAAGTACTCACATTCACGCACAGGAGACCATTAATGCCATGCCGCCGCCACGTGATCACGCGATAACTCTACAAAAACTGCTTTTATAGCTCTAAAATTGAAATTGGTTTATAGATCTGTAGAAGCAGCACAATATCCGAGGTAACATCACCTCACCAGTCGTGGGCAGACAGGTATTCGCTACACCTACTCGATTACATTGTGCACATAAAGCCATTTCTGGCGCATGACGATCTCGCATGTGTCTGTCTTGTCTTACTTGTCAATGGCCCATTTTGCGAGCTGCGATGGTATCATTATGATTGTCTAATTGCCACCAATTTAACCCATCTATATTTGTTACGTCTAGACTTCATAAACTTTAGTATTTGAATAGGTACCATAGTGTCTTAAACTTCCTTGTAATATCAGCTAGTTTCAAGGCCAAGTCATACACATCTTGACGTGGACTAGCATGATCTAATATGTATTGTTTTTCTTGCGTAAAAACATTAAAAACTAAAACAGCAGTGGTCTCATCTCCGCACAAAGCCAAGTGAAGTTCATTGGCACGATTTCCATTTAGCCTAAGTGCGCGGACAGTCGTCATGGCGTCGGCCATGACAGTTAGTGAACGTCATCTTTTGTTTATTTATAAATACCAACCAGCTACCATAAAATCCATTCACATCATACCTAACTGGGAAAATAGCTATATCGATGATCTAAAGGTTTTGAAAACAAATAAAACGTTTTGATAAATTTTTCCTTGCCTACAATATTTTTTGTCGTGTTGCTACGGTTTCGTAGCGTTTTCCTCAGATATGATAATGTTTCTTCAGCTTAATTTTTTTTGTCGCTGTTGCTACGGTTACGTCACCTTATCGCGAATATGTAATTTGCATTCACGTGTAGAGTTAGTTATCTGCAAATGTTGTATTCTATAAAAAAAAACGACCCGGAAGAGTTGGCCGGCTTTTGCGTCGTTGCTCTATGTAATTTGTGTTACGCAAATAAAAATAAAGTGCTGGCCCAAAGGGACTACTCTGGTTCTTACTTATTACATTACATGAATATGAATACGTCTATTAATACAAGCCAATTTATTTTTTATTCTCACTTCCTCGTTTATGATTAGATGCTTTTGACAAGTTTTACTGTTTTTCGGTTTATTTAAAGAGATATATGGCACAACGTTATTTACGTCGATGATATGGTTTATGGTGGTGAACGATAAGGTACGGTAGTTGTGTTATGCAAGCGACGTTCCAATCTCCCTGCACGAGTGGGCTATAGTTAGACCATCGACGTCATCCAGCAAGCCTCGGCACCTAGCCACTTCAGTGAACTGTCAATCACCATCCTCTACGTATACATTATCTATCATACACATCAATACATTGTTAGGAGCAGCTTTTTTATTATATTATTCACTCATCACAATTCAGTTTTGATCGTAGGTATAATATGATACGTATCAAGTCTCAGAGGCATTTAGAACTGACAAATGTATTTGTGTTAAGGACACTGTATCCATTTTACATTTGTATTGATATCTATTATCCTTGGTTCAGAAGATAAACGATGCACTGTGCAAATGTAGACTGCAAATTGCTGTGCTTGCTTCTAAGACTGTTAACGGTAACCTTCTCAACACTGTTGTTATCTCAGTATATGAATATAGGCTCTATTATAAAGGCATCAATATAGTTTATAATTAGCGTTTACTTATCTTCGTGTTCTTATTATTCTGTTAATTTAGTTAAACTTGTTCTAATAGGTTCTCATTTTGTTGTTAGGTTTGTTTGTTTTCCGTATAAGGCGGACCTTTGTGCAAACGTGTATTCTTTATCTTTGCTATCATTCCGTTGCACAATGTATCATCTGATTCGCTCAATGTTTGCGGATGTAGCGAGCTAAGGTCAGATGTTGCACAACTGCATATCATGCGTCTCGGACACTTTTATTGTTATTCGCTCGAGCATTTATCTTTCGTAAATTTTCGATTACCTATATGTTGGTAATATACGCAAAAGTTTATAATTAAACGTTGTTTTTACACAATCTGACCTCATTCAAATTTGAAGGTACAACGAACCTCGTCAAGCATTGTCCGTTCGTTCGTCACCCAGGTCATCCTTTATTTTTACAAAATATCATTATCATTGCATTATTAAAACCGAATGTGTCATATGTGCCAATTCTGTTTGAATTTTGACTTCATCCCTCGTTTTACTTCTTTTTACACCACTCATAAGAGCATACCAGGGACCGCCTCAAAAGGCTCAAAATATCTCTTATACTACATGACTTTAGTAAATTATTTAAGCTCTATACATAAAAGTTAAAAACCTTACGTTTTTAACTTTTACGTTACGTTTTTGTGATCGTGTTAATTATACCTTGGGAATAAAAAAATATTTTGAACCGTTTGAGAAGGTCCGAGGCTCTTTCAACGGTGCAAAAGAAACAATAAGTCAGTAGACAGAGCTCATCAGGTTGTTTGACGACTTGGTGTCCCACTCGAAAAGCAGAACAAGCAGAGCTTTTATTGTATAGTTAGGTACTATGTTAGTATCTAACGCGTCGATACTTGCCTTACGAGTCGAGTGTGCATTCAGCTCACCTCTGCAGAGTACTGGTCTCAACTTTCACGAAAATGACTCGGCACACCTCGAGCCGATCAAATTGACTTGCTGAATCAGTTAACATCCGGTATCATTGTACCGCACCGCTGTAATGCCACATTTCCTCTGCTTTTTTGTAGCATCAGAAACGATTTTGTAATTATGTTGTCCAACTTTTTTTTATGCTTGCTTTCGTTCTTTAGTTGTCACCGTCATCACTCTAAGATTTTTCACGAATAGAGGGCAAATATTTTAGTCTTTTCACGTCTGAAAGTTTTCTTTCTCATTTGGCAACTATTCCAATTTCATAAGATAAAAAGTCTCTTCTTAAGATGCGTTAATTTCTTAAGATTCGTTAGTATTACATTTAGTATTCTTTGGTACTATTGTGTTATAAAGTAAATAACAATGCCAAATTGTACACGTAATTTTACGAAGAGCTAGTACCTCGATGTAGTTTAGTAGGCCTGTATAAGAGCAATTTAGCTGCGCATCAGTAGTCAAATGTTGACCTCGTGGTCGTATTAATATGTACGATACTCGTGTCGGGGTCTCATCTCGCACGTGGCGCCCCGGGCCGTGTGGCTGCTGTATGCCAGTTGCCAGACCACCACAGTAAACATACGATTATCACACTCGACCATTCGAATTACGCCACTCGCTCGTGTCGATAAGGCGCGAGTTGTTTCCTGAAAATGTTACAAGGTCACGCCTGATTGAATACAGGTTAAAGTAACAAACTGTCGAATTTACGTTCATTTAAACTATTTGTTTTCCTGTTTTTCACCGAAAAGTCTTATATGCGTTTCAAAAACTATCGATAAGAAAAACCTATTTATGAGTCAACCAATACATTTATCAGAAAGTATTACGTCTGTGCTCTCTTATTTGTAAACAAGTTGCAATGTTTTGTACGTTTACTTTCAACTTTCCAGAAACGATATTAACTGATATTATAAAGGTTATTTAATCGCACCGCGACCAGCCACAGTTTAATTAGTGGAAACAAACCAGTTAAAGTAGCGTTTGCATAACCTAGATAAAGATCTAATCTGGTATCATTATTTATTTTAATGGGAAGAGTGGAACATAAACGCATTATTTAGAATCGCATACATACATACATGTAGTAATAGCTGTACATAATGTTTTATGTTAGTACGGTACGGTTGGTGGGTTCGGTGCTACGGTTTGGTGTACATCTGACTGCACCTGCATCGATAACGGTACAGACTAGCGTAGCGGTTCCACCCTACACACAGCATGCTAGGTACAGCTAAGTTGTTCAATAACAATACATTACCATATCGGTTTTTGCATAACGATGCAGTTTTTCATGTTCCTGCCGCTATGGTTGCCGGAACCAGCAACCATTACGGACATCCGTTGCAAATATAATGTGGAACCCTAAGCTCATAACCATTACCTAACCTCCTGTTATTACCATTTCCCATTATATTACTCTACCTACGCTACATAGACTTTCATGTAAGTAAGTAAATGTTAGGTGAAGTTGCCGATGCGTATCTAACACGAGCGTGCCTTGTCAATACCTACCTAGTACACTTTCTGCTTCATCAGATTTAATCAAACTGCATAATCAATCACGTTCATCTGGAGTTTCCAATTACGAACCGATCGGCCGTGAATTGCCAATGGCACTGGGACTTCTTTCTCGCGCTGTTTAATGTGTCTTGTACATATGTGGACAGGATCACCTGTCTAGTCTAGACACTTTGTTGCGTCAGGCTGGTTTCTCTACTAGGTGTTCCCCTCCTCCAGCCACCGGCTACCGGCGGCCTGGAAGGAAAGTGACGCGCCGGAAACCACAGCACGCAGCTCTGCTTTCTACCCACGGGCCTAATGCTCCAATGCTCGACGCTTGTCACTCCAAATTACCCCTTTAAGCGTGAAGCTGATGCGGTCACACTTAATTCACTTGAATGAGCTGCGGTTTCCCAACAGTGAAACGTTCCTGCGCACACTCACATTGATTTCATGAACAACCGCATGGAATAATATCATTGCTTTATATTGCGCCGCCAGTACCTACTTCACATGAAGTATAAGTGGGATATAAATTTACTGAAGGTACTACTAGCAATGTAAATGCGAAGTTACGTATAAAGTTTATTGATGGTTGGCAACAATGAACTAATAACATGCGTCTATCGCTCGAGTGGGCTGGTGGTCACGTGTCGATGTGTTTAGAATTGGTATGGCCTCTGGCTTTGAGCTGGCTCGCGTGTGCGATCGACTACCTTTAAATGCGTTTCGGCGATCATTCCGACATCTTCAACCTCTGATAACGCGTAAATTAACCCAAAAATTAATAACCTTTAGGAAGACAACGACTTGTGCTAATTTGGGTGTTGACAGTCACACGGCGGTCGTTAGCCTCTAAATCCACAGTTAAATTACATGTTTTATTGCATCAGAAAAGCGACTCTTCCCATCCATCATTTTACGGAACGGAAAAATTATGGTTCCAATTCTATGAAATGGAACACAACCTGTTGATGATAATAGTAGCACATAAAGGCACCGTGGGACACGGAACAGAATGCTCGTGGCTTAGCAACATCGGCTGCGTCACACACTGCGCTGCGCCTTACACGCCTTATAGAGCACAAGCACGACAAGCTGGCTCTATGTGGCGCACCTTACGGTACACATCGCTCACATCTTTGTTCCTTTAAGCAGAAATACGAACTAGAATTCTAGACAAAGTGGCAAGCGAGGTTTTTATTTACAACAACAATGATTCATGATTGCAGTGACAGATAATAGTGCGAGAACATTAACGTAATGACTTGTAATATGCGGAATAGTTGTTTTATTGCTTACACATAAATAATTAATTTAATAGACATGTAATTCACATTTATCTGTTACACGAGACTTGCTGTATTTACCTACTCGTGCCTTTCATATTGTATTGAAAATGGTGGCAAAACTTAAGATCTCGTCGTAAACGGACCTTCCTTCGTGCTTACCTGCGCAAAACAATAGATTTACCTGCGTTGCTCCCAAGTTGCAAAATATATCCATTAATCACTGTAACTTTTGGCTGCTAAACTTAACCATTATGCTGTTTAGATTGTGCACTGCAGGAGCGGCGCAGCTAAATGTGAAAGGTCATTTAAACGAGGATATCGGATCGATCGTGTTTGAGCAACTCTCGGCGGTACCGTTTATATTTAAACTAACCAGAGACAAAGACTTGGACTCTCTCAGATGCAATTTAACGGTACAGTGAAAATGGGTAACCAATCTAAGTAATTAAAGTAAGAAAGCCTCATTCTGCTTCACGTTGAATTAACTTTACGACTTGTGCAGTTAAAAGCTTCTTCTCTCTTTTATGTGTTTAAAGGTGCGTGCTACGTAAAATCAAAAGGCTGAGCACCATTCCGTTTAAAACAGGTCATTGAAATTCGAGAAATTATCTTGATACGGAACGGGGGCAGTGCACTTGAGTCATATCACACGTGTCGTGTTGATCAAAAGCAAGCGGTGCTGCGCATTCGCACATGTGTGTGTACTGTATGGCCTCTTCAGTAGGTGAACGTATTAACGTGACGCAGTTTGCATTTCCACGGGGCGTAGACCTGACTGCCGAGTCAACGACCCTTCCCGTTCAAGGAGCGTTTTTGATAGTCCCTCGCTCGAGCATCGAGAAAAATTTGAATTGAGAAATGCTAACTCGGTCCGGGGATTGTATTGCGAGCGACGGCTAACGGCACGGCCCAGGCGGGTTGTCGGTGTCGGTCAGGCAGTCAGCCGCACATCCGCATCATTTGGTTGACGGCTCCCCGCGGCCCAGCCAGCTCGACCTGCTCTCACAATGCAGCGCCTTTTGTCGCAACTTTCATCTCCATTAGTCGAGTTCATTGTTGCCATTGTTTGCGCATGTGCGACCTCAACTTGACATGAAACGTCACATTACTTTTCCTAACAGATAAATAACTAGATAAGTGATTTCCTCATTTAATAGATAAATAGTAATCTCTTCCAAAAACCGAAAAGAAAAACATGTTGATAGAAATTTCGATGTGATGACGATAGTAAACATCCTATGTTGTTTGCTGTTATCAATGAATGGTGCGTATCGTAATCTACGACTGTGAGTTTAGCGAGTCAAATGAAAACAGACGCACGCGCAGGCTGCCCGATGTCAATACACTACGCAATATTTTTATTATAGTTTGCGGTTGTCGGTAGTAAACACAGCTACAGCTACGTAGTTATCAGATGCGGCTCTAGCTGCATGTCAACAACCTATGATGGAAGAGGATATAGAAAACTTGTTGTTCTGTTTACAGTTTTTGGATGTAGGTAATCAAATCAAAATTTATAGCTTGATACTAATTTTAACCACGTCTGTTTATCGAAATGCACGAATGATTGACAGTCGTGGTGAAGTACGATCTACGCAATTAACTGAACTTAAACTAGGATAACCAGCACATGATACCTAAAATAAAATAGACGTTTTCTTTCCATTGCTGTTTGCTCTACTTTACATTACTGCTTTTTACTTGTTGCTCATTGCTCCAATGCAGCACAAGAAACACGCAAATAGCAAATGGCAAATCAGAACTTGCATGAAACAACTGACTTTAATTTTTTACCTTGTGTACTTGATATTCTAATATCTTCTTTGGAAATAAAAGTATTGACGTTATGGCAAGCTTATAGTGGTTACGCCTGCCTTTTTTGTAACAATAGAATAAATAGTCCGATTTCTAAAATAGAATACAATACTTGTACGACGCAGGCACCCACGGATACATAAATAACCCATGCTTAAAATTTTGAAGATAAGCATGCATGATTTCTCGTTTGACTTATGGCTAAAAATGTTATGGTGGGTAGTAAGTACTAAGCAAATGCAAAGAAACTGGATTTAAAAGTTGTCGTTTTTTCCCTATAATTTATACCACCTTGCGTAGGTTAGGTATACTTGAACTTTAAGGACCTGAAGTTTCTTTCTTATTATTATTTATACTTTAACATTTTTGCATTTTATTTTACTGTATTAGTTGACCTAGTCAAGTAGTATACATAAAGTAAATTTTAAAATACGTGTTAAAACAAACATTTTAAATTTATTTCTATCTACAAGTAAAATGCGACGTTATAACATTGTATTAAAGTACAAAACGAAACGGCTGTATGACGCTTAAATGTTATGTTAATTTATTTACATTCATATAACTAGACACACGACCTTAACAAAACTTAAATAATTTTCGTCTAACATTTACATACACACTACATCTACATGCATTGTAATGTCATGCACGGCCAACCGTAACCTTTCGGCTTGGCTCCCTGAGGAACGCAGCGTTCATACCAGGCTTTTGAAATTTGGAAATAAATAAATCTTTATACACAGCATTCAGATCGAAACTACTCACATTAACAATTAAGTACAAAAAATAATACAGAAAACTTAACAAAAATAACTTATACTGGAGATTTGTCTTTTTCTTGCAATGGCACTTCTTCTGGCAAGGACGTTCCGTTAGAATTAGCTCCGGCGCGTTCGGCTGGCCTTGGAGAAGAGCTGAATTTCTTCCTGATCGAACTCCAGTTCTTTGTAATAGTGACAACGGCTACGACTACCACCATGCAGGCGACAACAATACCGATCACACTCTTAGACACGCCTCCTCCTGAGTTTTTACCTTCGGCAGTGGTTGCCTCGACACCCGGTTCAGCGGTCTTGGGAATAAGTAGTTTCTGATTGCCCTCTGAGTTCTTTTCTGTTGCTACTTCTGCATTGTTGAGTGCAAAGCGACCGAGAACAGCCGGTGGTTGATCAGTACTATCATCAGATGTTTCTGAGTTTAAGGTATTGATATCCGTGGACTCAGTGCCAGTAATGCTGGACTCCGTGTTTGGGCTATCATCAGTAGATTCAAAATCATCTTGGTTAGTTAGTGCACCAGGCAGAGTAATCAAATCTTCTTCGTTTATTGGTAGTTCTGTGTCACACTCTGCTCTATTGTCTTTGCAAGACCCAGTACAAACAAATTGTAAAGTTTCCTTTAACGATTGGCATAGGCCTTGGATAAGTTCATCAGAAGATATTGCTAATGTTAGGTTGCGAAGAGCTATGAAGTTGGATAGAACCTCAGGTTTCAGCACCTGAAATATTCAATACAATAAATAGTATATGAATGAAGAGAGAATAAAACTATTTATATCTGCGAACACAAATACATGCATAACGCTGATGATTAATTTAAGCTGTAGATAAATAATTGATAACTGATTATGATTACCGCAACTTGATGATGAATTATTTATAGTGTCAATTAATGTCATGTGGTTTGACGTCATCCTTGCTGGATTCTGATAAAAATTCTTATTTATTTTATTACCTACATTGAAATTAGCAAGCTTTTTCTTTTTGAGCTATTTGATATAAATAAGTACATAACACTTACATCTCTCATGTCGTTGCCGCCCAAATCCAACTCTTCGAGTTTTGTCAGTGAAAGACTGTTCTTCAAATCCCTGGGGTACTCTATCAGTCTGTTGTTCCCTAATTTCAGTACCTGCAGCTCCGGAAGATCACTGACCGACTGAAACATGATAATAATAAAATATTAAATGCGGGGTAACAAGGATCGCCATAAAGGTCTTATTTGACTCGATGAATAATATTTTTAACCGACATAAAGAAACGGAGGATGATCTTATTCTCAATTTTTTTGCAGACACTTTTTGAGTGCAACATTAACTCACCCCTAAAGCCAACTCCATGATCTCATTATTTTCAGCATTCAGTACTTTCAAGTTTTTTAGCGCCGATACTTCTTTAGGCAATTCAGTTAACTTGTTGTTCTGTATATTAAGCGTGGTTGTCTTAGGATCGATAGGTGCTGGAAAATCTGTGATGCCATATCCTGAGCAATCGACGACGAAGTCATCTGTGCCCCCGACGTAGTGACAAACGCAAGGCTTTGGGCATGATTGATCTTCCTCTGGGGAGAGTATGGAAGACTGTAGTTCTACATTCGACGCTTGCACTTCTTCCAGTTGTGCCACTGGTGTAGTCGTTTCAGCTGGTTCTGGTTCTGGTGTGATTTCGGCCCCTGCTCCATCGCCGCTGCCGTCGATAACGTCATTCGTCGGTTCTACTGAATCTGGTGGAAACTGATTGTCGCTCTCGACGGGAATATCTTCGCTCTGTGCTGCTACATTTGCGGCCCTGAAATTTCAGTAAAGAACTCGATCAACACGTGATTATGAAAGTGTCGTTTTCTTTATCATAGCGGGCGGACGCAAAATGTCGAGAGATAAAAATTGCGATAACTACAAGGGCGTAACTAGAATTCTATACTACTTCGATATCTTCAGGTGCATTTAATGAATATGTGTAGTATGTAGGTACCTATTATTACATTATATTAAATCATATTAATTTGAATAGTATTTCCGTTGCTCCTTCCTATCGTTTCCTCGTTTTAGTTTGTAATTATGAATAGAAATTGGGTTGTAAATACATACTTGCTGGGTACTGAGATTTACTTCATACCCCAAAATTTACAATTAGGTAGTTTTAATCAGAGTGATAATCAGATTATCTACGGGGAGCTACTTCAAACTGCTACTCATTTAAAAACAATCAATTCGAAGTTTCGAAACAGTACTTTATATAACCAGTTGATGATAGGTAGGTAGGTCAGTTAGGTATACGTACTATCAATGTACCTAAACGAAAAAGAAAAATTCGAATACTTACGCAACGATTGCCAGCAACAAAATAAAGATGTGTTTGGGCGTCATGGTCACTGAAACACAAACACTAGGTACCCAGAGCGTGCCAACTGAATTCAGCAGCACCTGCCGACGCTGCAGCACCAGGCACTCACACTGAACATAACTCACTGACACTTATATCTATTATCACTAGATGATAAGATTACCAGCGGCATGGCGAAGCTTATCGCGAATCAGCCCCGATAACGACCCGCGTAAACTTGAAAATATCTGACGAAAATACCCGAACTAGCTAATAAACGCGTGTCTGCAACACGAACGTGTAGTGTACACAGATGTCTAAATATTCTGGGTTTGGGTACCTCGCATGATTCGACGTGAAAATCTTTATTGTCTGCTACTTGTTAATACTTAAAATGTGTGAATTTGACTTTACAATATACCGGCGAAGCGAATCTGTCGGGTGTCGTCGCCTAATCTCTCTACTGCCGGGTATTATTAGACAAATAACTCATAAATATCCACAAATGTGTTGTTATCACTAGCATAAACTCACCTTTTTACTCGTAAATCTGTAAAAGTCATCGCCAAACTACTCGGGCTTACTCATTTGATATTCTAACTAAATATTCATGATTATCTGATAAAGATATCTTTGTGGCGCATTGACGTATTGCAAATATGTCGATCGTGTCTGGATAGTTCTCAGTTAAGTTATCAATATGAAAATATTTTCAGTTAGTCCTGTTACAGGCCCCTTTGTTTCACTGAGGTGCGGCTAGCTTACTGACACGATTCTTCAAGTAGATTAGTAAACAAACATTGGACTAGAATGTTTGATTTAAACATCATCTACATCTTGGCATACGCTAATCATAACCACACATAATGCTTGAGATTTGAAGGACTTACATTTCCGATCTTTATGATCTCAAATAGGTAGTTAAATATCAATACATCAATACCGAGTATAAAATAAAGTTTTCTAAGCTTTTTTGTTTCTCTGTCATGAACACCGCTTTCTCATCCTAAACCACGCAACGGATTTTGATGCGGATTTTTTCTAATTGATAGAGTGGTTCAAGAGGAAGGTTTGTAATATGTAAAGTACATGCCGGAAAAACGTCTTATTCCTACGGGAAAATGAGTTGCAGCGGGTGAAAACGCTGACGGGCCGCTAGTCTGTCATAAAGTAATAGTATTTTAAAACTACAAGAATTCCCTGAGTTAGCCACCTTGACAGGCTTATTGATACTGTGAGGCAAAGCTACGCAAATATTATTAATCAACACCCATCATAAGAACAATAGATACTGAGAAACCGCGAAGACAGTGCATATTGTCATATTTTGATGCGTGGCGTGTTTTCTTGCTTTTAAAACTTGACTGTTTCGTATAAACGAAGTCACTTCGTTCAAATTAAATGTATCTTTTCATGAGATGTAATCCAGGGCAGCATTTATCAAACATGTAGCCTTCCACATGCTTTTACTTTCTTTACGCTTCGTCTCCTAATTGCCATAACATTTAGCTACAAACGAGAACTAGCCATTCCCCATACTTACATTCAAAATTGTTGTATTGTCAACAGTACTGCAATGGCGGCGACCTGGCGGACTACCTGCAGGCGAACCGTCTGCTGAGCGAGGGCACGATCAGGCTGTTCGTGCGGCAGCTGGCGGAGGCGATGCGCGCCATCCACGCCAAGGGCATCGTGCACCGCGACCTCAAGCCGCAGAACATCCTGCTCACGCACCAGGTCGCGCCGCCCCGCACGCCGCACCCCGCTGAGATCACGCTCAAAATCGGTACGCACATGGTATAATAAGATACTCCGCCTGGTATTTCTTTCCGAGACTCGTGAACCACGTGACCAACACAAGACTACGTCATCATGCTTGTGGGTTACCAGAATTACCCACTCTTATGATGTTTTTTGTAAATCATTTATGATACTGTTAACTAATAAATACAATTGAAGTGTTGTTGTAAAGTTCAAGTTAATGCACACGTAAATCTAAATTATAAAATTATTAAGAAATATTTTAACCCATTGTTCTGAGATTCAATTTACCCCATAACGTATTTTATTGAAATAAAGTGGCAATACTAAGTGACGTTGTCTTGTGTTTCTCTGGGAAGGAAAGACCATGTTTTATTAGACTATGGGTACGCACATTTTTATTTATGTCACCGTAAAATTACCTTACCTTAACATTAACAGCCACAACAGTCCACTGCTGGACATGGGCCTCCCCCGCATTGGGGGGTATTGCCATACTCACCACGCTTGGCAGGCGGATTGGCGAGCGCAGTGCAAGATGTTTAATTCACAGGGAACGCTGCTGCCCATTCCCTGGATAATTATCCCTTAGTCGCTTTTTACGACACCCACGGGTAGAATTGGGGTGATGCTATTCTAGGCCTGCATCACACGTAAAATTACAAACAACGCTATATTATAATATTTCTCGCTAAATTACAATCTGGCAAAATATTGTAAGACAATCATAAAAATAGACAAAACTGTCTGTTTACGTTCGAGAACCAATGACATGGCAATCAGCTGTGAAACAAACATGGCGTCGCTGGCAATATAATGCTTGACTTGACCAATCAGAACGCGAGCTGCGAACCGTACCACAATTTTACGGTTTTAGTTTGTTATAATGCAATCTACTGAAAAATAATACGTTGGATTGTAATACGTGTGAATGTATGACAATATTTCGACAGATTATAATTTAGCGAGATAGATTAAATCCGGCGTAGTTTACAATTTTACGGTGACATTTACATTATGTATGTGCATAAGATAATGAATGCCAAATCGTCTGACACTTGAACTGCTGAATCAACAGCACTAAAAACCACTTACATAATTTATTTATAAATGTACTCTACTGAGTACAATGATATCGATCGTGGTATCAGGTAGCGGTGCCCTCCTTTCGCGCAAAACTAGTTCTTCGTGCGAAATTGAAAGTTGCATTTCCTTCTCTATCAATTAAATCTACTAAGGTAGACAAAATCAGAATAGATGAAATTGTATGATAATTATGTAGTCGGCATAATCAGCACCTCGCATAAGTTGGTTGCTTAACCAGCGATGCAGTACTCTGTGTTTAACCCAAGTTTCTTTCCGTGCAGCTGACTTCGGCTTCGCAAGGTTCCTCGAAGAAGGAAACATGGCCGTCACACTCTGCGGATCACCGATGTACATGGTAATCGATCGAACTCATTCTGATGCAAATAAAACGCTCATGTTTATAATTGCTATTCAAGGTAATTAATACATGTTAAATTGTATTTTGTAATGTTACAGGCTCCCGAGGTGATAATGTCGCTAAAGTACGACGCAAAAGCGGACCTCTGGAGCCTGGGCACGATCATCTACCAATGCCTTACGGGCAAAGCACCCTTCCAAGCGACCACACCACATGAACTGAAAGCCTTCTATGAAAACAGCGTAGATCTGCAACCAAAGTGAGTGCACACAATACTTGGACTACTACGCCAAAAGCTTTTATAAATAGAATGTTTTCCGACGCCCACTACGTTTTGTGTTTTGTCAAATTTATTTAAATGTTGTTAGACTCTCACACTGCTCGAATGTGCGCTCCTGCTAAACATTTCGTTCGAGTATTACAAGTTTTGATAACGTCCAATCTTAGGCTTAAAACTAGTTGATTGATTCATATTGGTAAGTTCCTGATCTATCTGTGATACAATCAATCATGTGTCGACGTATTGCAAAAAGTAATTATATAATTATCTTTTTACTTTTTTGGCAACATTGCTATATTTTACATGTCGGTAACTAGATTAAATCACATTTCATAACAGAGTTGGTAGACTTAATTTTATTTATTATTTTCGTTCGAGCGGCAGCCAAAAAACTCGAGCGTGTTTGATAGGCAGTTTTTTGTGGCGTTGCCATTGCCATATCTACTGCCAGCGCCCTTGTTCAAGGTCTACCAAAGACGAACTGAATCAAATATTGGTTCTCCAGATACCTACCTCTTTTTATTGATTTTTTATACAATGATAATAACTTGAAAACCTTACAGCTATACACCGGATTTTAATTCCAAATAATATGACTAAAACTAAAAAGTGCAACCATTCAGAACGTTTTGCATCTATCTATTTAATAGGTATACTGAAACAGTTTTAAATACGAGTATTTGTTACTATGGCAGAATCCATGAAAGTTTTGCGAGTCAGTGCAGATAGGTAATGAATATTTCAAAAGCATTAAAATATGAATCGCGTTTTTGTCTGTTTTCTTTAGGCATGTACTTACATTTCTATATGCGGAACGAAACTTAGCAAAGCGCTAGCATGGGTGACGCTGAATCGGTTATTCTCGGTGCTGTGTCGTGTATTCTTCTCTTTCATAATCATGGCACGTGGCGAGGCACACCAAATTTTGAAACACTGCACCGTGCTACAATTTTAGAAAGTTTGCATGTTTCGAATCCTGTCTACATATTACAAGTTTTCAAAAACTATAGCACGTGGTAATTTTTTTTAACTCGTTTTTTTTCCTCAGAATGCCGGCGGGCACGAGTCCCGAGCTGTGTAACCTGCTGATCGGTCTGCTGCGGCGCAACCCGCGCGAGCGCATGCCCTTCGAGGTGTTCTTCAACCACCCGTTCCTGCAGCGGCCGCGACACCCCTCCATCACCAGTGAGTCACACACACTATCAGCTGTGCAACCTGCTGACCGGTCTGCTGCGGCGCAACCCGCGCGAGCGCATGCCCTTCGAGGTGTTCTTCAACCACCCGTTCCTGCAGCGGCCGCGACACCCCTCCATCACCAGTGAGTCACACACACTATCAGCTGTGCAACCTGCTGACCGGTCTGCTGCGGCGCAACCCGCGCGAGCGCATGCCCTTCGAGGTGTTCTTCAACCACCCGTTCCTGCAGCGGCCGCGACACCCTCCATCACCAGTGAGTCACACACACTATCAGCTGTGCAACCTGCTGACCGGTCTGCTGCGGCGCAACCCGCGCGAGCGCATGCCCTTCGAGGTGTTCTTCAACCACCCGTTCCTGCAGCGGCCGCGACACCCCTCCATCACCAGTGAGTCACACACACTATCAGCTGTGCAACCTGCTGACCGGTCTGCTGCGGCGCAACCCGCGCGAGCGCATGCCCTTCGAGGTGTTCTTCAACCACCCGTTCCTGCAGCGGCCGCGACACCCCTCCATCACCAGTGAGTCACACACACTATCAGCTAACAGGGCGCGTATATGAATTTCAGCGGCAACGGGCAATGAACGGTCGCTCAAGTATGCGCCAAAAAGAAACAAAAAATCTTTATTCAAATTAGGACATAAAAATATCACTTATTGATAGACATTACACACAAAAAGGATTAGTCATTGTAAAAAAGAGAAATTTGCAAGGCACAATTTTTATTCCAAGTATAAATATTTAATATGTGTTATAAACCCTTGCGCTAACTTTAGCGACCCTAGCTAGTCAAGCACACAGACCGCCCCGCTCAATTCTCATGTACGCGCCCTTAGATATGCCTATCAAAATAGGATGTCGTACAATGCGACTAAGGGATGAATTCAGGGATTGGACAGAGCGTTCCCCTTTCACTGCGTTTGTCATCCCAGCTGCTAAGTGTGGTGAGTTATACTCTACATTGCCCAACTGTAGATCATTTTAGCAATTTATGATGAATGAGAGATAACGATCCGGAACTATTATACCCTGCCTGATATCGACGAAGTAAAGAGCGAATTGTGAGAGAATCAGGAAGTTGGTTGCCGATAATCGTACAAAACACAAAAAATAACGGCAGGAAAGTGCTATATTTGTAAACATAGTGGTGAGGAAATAAGGCCTTTGCCCGCCCGATAGTGATAGATATCATACCAGGCTAAAGACCTGTCTTGCCTTCTACAATTTTATCTTTTTATTCACCAGAAATAAACAAACACTTACATTATTAATGTGTTTTGACATTTTCAGTTGTTAAAATATCGTTAGACTGTAATAAATAAATTATATTCATTATACTATTAAAAACAATTAAACTAAATGTTAAATATACATGAATCACATTTGTTTCGTACGCGACACTTCTGAATATATGAAACACTAATACGATTCAGTGAATCATTAGTAAATTAACCTGCTCCATTGTCCTCTGTCGCAAGTTGTATTGCGCATTTGATCTCTTGTCTTTTGTAGAAATTTCCATTACTGAAATTACCAGCTTTCAATACATTTTATAGTAACCTAGCTTTGCTCTATGTAAACATCATAAACTATGCAATTCAGTTGTTTCATCGTAACATTATCAAAGTAGTGTTTATTACTTCCACGCGCCGTTACCACGTCATTCCTTGCGACGCCAATTCAGCAGAACATGCATTTAATCTGTATAAAATCGATACTGCTGCCTTTTTAATAAAGCGGCGAGAAGGTACAACCATATCGATTATAGTATCTATTAATAGTCATATTGTTGATTACGATTGCTATAAATCATACCCATTTACATATCACGCTTTCTAGTCCATGAATTTTTGAACAAGTTCAGAATATTGTTCAGGTTTGGACTCGGACCTGCCCGACATATTGGAGAGCGATGAGGGCACACTCGATACCAGTACTAACTCTTGCCAACAGGAGTCTTACGAGCGTCAGGGTATTTCCATACTTTCAATATATCTGCTTTTGTTTGTGCATGGGGTGGGCAATATTATTATCGGTTTAATTATGGTTTTATTTTATTTAAATAACTTATGCCATATCGGAGTGTACGCCGCTTCAGTAGCATGGCTTAATGTGAAAGTACCTTTATTTGGAAATGCACAACAACGGTTCAAAATTTCAAGGACTATTTTATCTATTATTACTCTTTCATCATATTGCATCACCGCTTCACGTGCTGGTCGTATTTTCTATCATGTGTCTCGATCGCAACAAGTTAGCAGTGAATGTTCGCAATATTTATTACACTCTTTGCAAAATTATGGCAGAGTTGTTACATGGTGGTGTAACAATATGGAGTGGAGTATAACAACCTGTGGAAAGCGCATCGACACTATTTGGTTTTAAACCTAACTCACAGATTTTTGCGGGGGAGAGGTAATTGTCGCTAGCTACGATTGGCTTGCGCCAATTTTTTGGGATGGTTGTTGTACTCCATGTCGTGTAATTACATACAACTGTTGATCGATTGTAACCAGATCTATATCTGTCTGCAGGGCCGAGCAGCGCGACTCAGCAGAATGTGTCAGGCAGCGCGCCGCCGACGATGGTGAATATGAACCGCGGGGAGCAACCTCCACGTACCCTCGCCACGCACCGCGCGTCCATACCGCAGAATGTACCGCCGCCCGCGCCCGTCAACGCCAACGCCAACGCCAACAGGAACCAGAAGCAACCCACCTCCTCAGGTCAGTGTGGTGTAGGACCCAGCAACATGAACCGCGGGGAGCAACCGCCGCGTACCCTCGCCACGCACCGCGCGTCCATACCGCAGAATGTAGCGCCGCCCGCGCCCGTCAACGCCAACGCCAACAGGAACCAGAAGCAACCCACCTCCTCAGGTCAGTGTAGTGTAGGACCCAGCAGCATGTGTCATGAACCGCGGGGAGCAACCGCCGCGCACGCTCGCCACGCACCGCGCGTCCGTACCGCAGAATGTACCGCCGCCCGCGCCCGTCAACGCCAACGCCAACAGGAACCAGAAGCAACCCACCTCCTCAGGTCAGTGTAGTGTAGGACCCAGCCGATATATTTGCCGATACTTAGCGCGAGAGAGAGCACTATACAACTGTCATACGGCGGCGAATCTAGCGAGTGGACGTCTCAACTGTAACCGCTGCTCTGCGTTGCAGACATATTGAACTTCGAAATTCCCACACGAAGAGAGAGAGATTAAACTTCTTCCACAATGCTGAATATTCTCAGTACATAAGATGCTCTCTTGAATTCTTTTTAGGTTGTTCTGAGAAAATAAACCTTGACTTGACTATACTTAATACTAAACTAAAATAATAAATTAGAACGAAATGACTATCGAACGTGTATTTTGCTTCGTAACGGTTAGTTTTAGCTAACTTAGCGCTAAATTGCGGATGAAGCCACTTACGATATCCTTTGGATTTTTGTAACGTGAACAATCTTAGTAAAACGTGTTAACAAGAATTCACAATTTTAATCTCGTTTTCTTCCTAATTAAGTTAAATTAAATAATTAATAAACAATTGCTCTGTCTACTGAAATGCCCTTCACAATAATTTAGGATTGTCCAAATCCTACCTACATTATTTGCTAACCTTATTTGATAATAGTGTTTTGTGTAAACACGAACTAGATAACCCAGCGCTGCCCTTGGGAACCTAGCGCATATCATATTTATTGAAGCAATAATTCATCACCGGTGTCACCGATTTCATATCAACAGGCCCACTACATTATGCTCATTATCCTGTATCTGGGCTATTCTTGTAAATAAACACCCTCTTGGCGATAACCCCAACCCTAATAATATAAATCTGTGTAAAATTGCAAAGAAGTAAATAACTGACAAGCAGAGCGGAAAAGATAGTAACCCTTTATATGCAAACAGAGATTGTTGTTGTTATTCTATAAATAAGCCGAAAGACGCTTGTGACGAAGCTAATTTCACATTTATGGCGTGTAGATAAGCTGGCTCGGCACTATGCCCGCTTTCGTCACACGCTCAGCTGTGACCTTCGCTGCAAGTAAAAAATGAGACGATACTCGCACTTAGCTAGGTGCTAATTTTGTTATGTCGATAGTATTTTATGGACTTGCAATATGTTTACTTAGCGGAATTAAAAGGGGTCAATATTGGCTGTTATCGTATCCATTCAAAAGAGCGCAATTATTATCTGATAAAGATTTATCTAGACACGAGATGGATGAGCTTTGGACAGTGAGTCAATGGAACGTGTGAGTGTATCAATGAGGTCAGCAGGATCTGGGGCAGATCGGTGGAGATTGCGCGCCGAGCTGGATCCGCTATTGTTTCCTTCCTTTCTGTGTCAGCCCTGCACTGCACACGGAATATAGGTGTCTGGGTCGACCCGCCCTATTTCGGTATTACAAACAATCGTACATATTTACCAGACATTTCTATGCACGATAAAGGTTGACAAGGACGATAGTAGGTAAATTACTTCAAAAGTGGCCCAAGGGTATCGCGGCCGTAAAGATTACTTTCTAATCGGAAATCCTATCAGTTCTGCTACTTCAACTCAATACTTTAGCATTTTACCGAGTTATGAGAACGCTACAATATTTATTTACACATGAGTAAGCAGTTCAAATAACATTAGCACGGTAGATTTCTAATGATGACTTATATTACATAAGCTATCTATAGTCGACACAACATCACTAACTACATTTGCTATTAGTTCAGACTTTAGTTACCATGATACCGATCATCGTTATTTATACTTAGTAAAATAAATCTTTAATTCATAAATTCTAAAATTTAATAAATTGCATGCAACCGGCAAAAAACCTGGGATGATGTAATCTGATCACGTTGTATATTTCCAAAGAGCGAGCAAAAAAATAAAAAACGAGAAAATGCGCTGCACCAAATTGTAGCAAAAAACAATGCATTGTCATCATCATCCAAAAAGATAAGCAAATAAAAAAAAAGGCTAGTCCAGTCCGCGTCTTATCTTATCGGTTGTCACATTGTCTCCCTATTTCACCATATCAGCTATTGAAAGTACAGTGATAGGCATAAACTTCCAATGGAATCGTTGGCATACTTGCAACAAATGCTTTTCGCATTTGCGAGATGAGTGCAAATAAATTCTGTACTGAGTTTTACGACCGTGCGAATTAACTTTTACAATTCGCAAATACTGTTTCTAAAGAAAGAGCGCTCCGTTTATCTCGCTACCGTTTTATCTTAGTGTATTTAATACTTAAGCTATAGACTATAGCGTGGTATAACAATCCTTTCTACCCACGACGGAATGGAGAATGTATATGGGGTGAGATGTTTGTGTGTTTGTGCAAACCAATGTTACCAATTGTCTCCAAAACTACTGGTCCGATTTTGATGCGGGTTTCAGTGATAGATTTAGATTTGACTGGTGCATGTTTTTACGCGAACAATCGCGAACAATGAGTTCTTTCAAAATTTTAATGCGGTTTTTACTTTTTTACTTTGCAGCCGAGTCTTCCGACAACACATGGGCGGGCGAGGAAGACTTCGTGCTCGTGGAGGCGACAGAGAGCGGGTCGGCCGAGTGCTCCGCGTCGTCCGGCTCGGAGGCGGCGTCGCGGCCGATGTCGCTCGCGCTCAACGCCAACCCCGAGCCCGCCGCCACCCAGGACGTGCCGCCACCGCAGCACCACTACCGGGTAAGAATAGAAATAAGAAAGGCAGTTGTTGAACTCAGCGGCAAGAATAAAGGTTGCTTTTGGTTGCCAATAGAACAGATAGGGCGAACAGTCTCGCTTTCTCACCGCCTCGTGAACATGCGTTGCACCGTGCGGTCGGGTCGGCGTGGACTTGCCTCACCCGAGGAAAGCTGATTTTTTCGGAAAAGTTTTTTCTAGGAACTAATGCAGAAAATGATGACAAGCAACCTAAAAAATGATACCAACGATGATATTCAAAAAGCTCCTAACTTCAATGGCACAA